>SNQJ01S0173946.1:10003-26911 GCA_010110895.2 Picea sitchensis | reverse complement strand
AATTGTGGGGATCCAAGAGCCCTCCCTTGGAGGAAGAAGGGACTCATAGTCCCCTTGCTTCTCTGTGTTTTCTTTCACTAATATCAGCCTTATCATTGGTGACATGGGTCTCATTGTTTCTTTTGTCCTTATGTCCCTATGTTTATAAGTTTAGTTGTTGTTTTATTTCTTAGTTGTTTTATATTTCTTTTTCTAACCATTTTCCTTGCAGCTATCCTACTCAGCAAACCCAACTGAGCTTGCAAGAACCTCTATTTTGCTCACTAAGGTGACGAAAGAGGCACAAAATATTGGTGAATCCACTGGGGAAAGGCATCAATTTCTTACCCCATTTGGGTTTCTCTAGCTCTTCTTTTGGTTTATTTAACTTGTAGGTGCACTAATCGGCCTAGGCCGACCTACCAATCATCCAATTCCAAGTTAAATTGGGAGAATTCCATCAGAAATTTTCATTCATGACCGTGTGTCACTTATGCATGGGTTTTTAGCCCCATAGACGCACATCGTATGCACATGCACTCAAGTCACGGTTCTGTTCTGCGCACATGCACTCGTTAATTATTTTCTGTCTACGCGCATGCGCTATATGCACCTCTGTCTCCACTGAGACCCACACATCTATGCAAAAAATCACATTGTAAAGTTGTTGAGATGTGGGGAAGGCCATTAGCCTTCTTAAAAGTGATTTTGAGCATGTTTTAAAGCTGCACCACTTAGTCCCCTCTTCATATAAAGGGGTTAGTCAAAACACATAGGCACTTAGGGTGTTAAAATTAATTTCCTCTTTTGCTTTCATTTTTGCCACATGGATGGCTTGTTTTGACTCAAAATATAAGTTGGAAATCATTTTTAATCACATTTAACTTACATTGGGACTAGAAGTTGGATAACAATCGCTTAGTATGCTCTTCTTTCGCGCCTTCAAGCGACCTTGAGAATCTGAAAAAGATTGTGAAACGATTTCATCTCCCTTAAGAAGATTGAAACCTTTAGGAGAGGACAACAACCCTTCTTAGGGACTCCTCTTAGTTTATTTTTTCAAACACATCTTAATATTTTAATGGGCCCATACATGCCCACATGCTACAAAGATAGGATAGTGTTGAAATTTGTTTTCTTAGATCAAATCACTAGGGAAGTTTAAAGGTTTTTGTAACGGGCCCATACATGCCCACATGATCACAATCTAGGATAGTTTCAAAGATTTTCTTAGATTACATCACAATAGGGAGTTAAAGGAATAGTAACGAAACCACATGTCCACATGATAGCTTCCTATGGACTTTTGAATTACACAAGGTTGTACCAAAGGCACTTAGTTAATTAGGTAATCAACACTTGTAAGGACCAAGTGAAGTCCACATGCAGCAAGGTGACACCTAATTCACTAAAAATTGACACACTTTCACTCATTCACACACAAAAGTCACTTATCACTCACATAGCGTGTTCTTGAGATGTGAAGGTCAAAGTAAGTTTCCTCCAAAGGGATTCCAAAACACCCCACCCTTTTCTTGACGAAACTATCCACTCCCATTTTTAATTCAACGAGGTTGGTTCACACCCCCAACCTCTCAAAACAACTACATCTAAAATTTTCCTAAAAACTCACTAAGTTTTCCTCCATAGGAGGTTCCAAAATAAATGTTTTTAGCCTAGGTAGGATTTCGGGGATAGGCATCCAAATAACTCCCCGTTATCTGGTTCTCACATTGTCAAAACCATAGAAGTTATCAAATAGGGAACTGAAAATCCTCCAAGTCAAGTGTTCCTAACACCATAAGGCAGGGAGATACCCATGAAGGGTTGAAGGCTGAGGTCCAGTTGTTCTGTGTGTCCCCCCTTGAGGCACCCACCTCTTGGACGGGATCTAGCCCGTGACCCATTTCTGAGGCCGAAAATCTAAATGCCGCACTTTGACCGAGGTACCTAGTGACCAAATTTTAGGACATCTACCCAGGTGGCAGCTGTGGGTTGCAATTGCTCCTTGATTGGATTTTGTGTGGTTATTGGGAAATATCACCAACGCTTTCGGGATATGCCCCCTTTACCCCTCATTATAACCAATTATTTCATCCTTCAATAGTTTCTCTTCCGGGGACTTCAGACCCCACTGTTGAGTACTATTGGAAAGTCCAGTGCTATTTGAGAGGAAGGACGTTACGTCTTTTAGGACATGAGCATTTGTTTTCTTTGATTCCCCAGGTAGACAAAACCCACTTATCCACATATATGCTTCTTTTTCAAACCACCTTATGTATGATGCACTTCTGACTACATTTTGATTTGGATATATATATATTGTGTAAAGTTCAAAATTTGCAACAAAGACTCTTTCTTCTTTCTTACTCTCACCACCATTTGCACACATTCACTCATCTAGTTGAACATCATAGGGGACCCACATAATCTCCATCATTCATGATGCTTGCTAAACCTCCCTCCTCTCTTAGGGGGAGTGCCTGGTCTTTCCCACTCATCGACACCACCTTCACACACTCATATGAGTGCTATTGTCTTAGGATCAACTTTGCTTGGTTCCACATTACTTGGGTCCACTTCCCAAATTCCTCCGTCCACTTGCTCTCCTTTACACGGAAGTGAGGCACCAACTTCATCTCAAGGAGGAAGTACCAACCCACCTAGCCCCATCAAGGGTCAGGTTCACAACACAGTTACACCATGGCTGGAGCTAATCCTCCTCCCCCACTATAAATGCCATATTTAGCCTCTCTCAACATACCCAATCTAAGAAAACTCACCAATGATCCTATATTGCATGACCCCACATGGCCTGCAATGCCCACCAAACTTGCTTCAGACATACCCAAGTTTGAAGGAAAGGCAGGATATGATCCTGCCAACCATGTCATGACTTTTCACCTATGGTGCTTTTCCAACAACATTATGGATGATTCCATCAGACTGCGATTATTTCAACACACACTCATTGGTCCATTGGCCAAATGGTATGTAGATGAAAAATCAGGGTCCCACGTGAATTTTGAATCCCTGGCCAAAGAATTTTTGACCTTCTTCCAATTACCAATCCGCCATGACAATGGTCTAGAACTACTCTCTAATTTCAAACAAACCTTAGCCACACATATCACTGATCAAATTCACGAGTGGTGTAGGTGACATAGTTTGTGCAAAGCAGAAACCACCAAACAACAGTGTCTTGACTAGTTTCTTAGATCACTTATCTCTCTCCTCGGTAAGGATGTAGCTTCCACCTTCCCTCAATCAGAAGAAGAAGCCATCAATAAGGCTCAACAATACGACCTCATCTATGCATAGTCAGGGTACTTATACACTATACTTCTTGATCTCCTAAAACCTGTGCCATTTGGCCAAGACAAACCTGGGATGTCTCACTCAACAGACGGACTGATTGGTAATACCACTCACCACGATCCACAACCCCAACAACCACCAATGTATCGAACACCTCAGTACCCATCGGAATACGGGGGCACTTCTTATTACCTGCCACCCCCTTATCAACAACCCTACCCTGTTGCTATGCCTCCACCCATCAGTGGGCCACCGTCGGCACCCCCCATACACCCACCTATTCAAACGAGTTCTGGTACCCCCTCTACCTCAGCTTATAGTACTAGTGAAAGCTCCACGCCTTCCTATGTACCTTACAGATCATTACCCCCACATAATCTGTACTTTCCTTTTCATGGTCCCCCACAACCCATCGCTCCCCCACATCCTCATGCTGGGGTGAATTTTGTTCAATCCTCTCCCGTTCAACAATATCAAAATTTTAAACAACTGAATACGACAAATCCAACCCATCCATCGAACAATGTCAAAAAGAAAGGATGAAACAGGAACAACAACAACCCAGGTTAAGGTGGGAATCAACCCCAATAGAACCAACCTACTGGGGGCAACCAGAACCTAGGAAATCAGAACCCCTAGGGGGGCAATAATAATAGGCGTCAAGGGAGAAATAACAATAATGTTAAAACCAACTTCCCTTGTTCCCTTTGCGGTGAGTTCAGTCATTACATTCTTCATTTCCCCCAAATCATTGATTTCAAATGGTTGAAAGACTCAGGAAGTCTACCCCATCCTCCAGTACCACTTGCCCATTAGTAGGCCCCACAATAATACGTGCAACAACCCCCCTCTGTCGTGCTGTAGAATCCTATTCCACACCAAGGTGTGATAAACACCCAACAGGACATGCAACATCCCCCACCTCAGGTGGGACAGTACCTCAACCCAAACAATCCAGCAGATCGCACGATCCTCCTCACTAGTGAGGAAGAAATCCTTCTGCAAACACGCAATCATCAGTATCATGCACTCACTGAGTCTCCTCCCCTCCCTCCAGAGACAAACCCTGCACCAATAGGAACCTCGTTGGTGATCCCTCACCCTAATACAGAACCACCTCTTCGCATCCCTCTCATCCCATTGCGCAGGAATGTCCACAACCCACAGGCTAGGGAATCTCATAACTACAGTTTGGTTGATGACTTAGCACAATCCCTAGCTGCCATGTCAGTCTTAGAAGTCCTTCAGAATTGTCCCACTCAGCGGAAATCATTACTTTCCACCTTGGGGGCAGTCGACCCCATAGATACTCAACTCATTACATTTGATCTCGACAGCGGAGAACCTCACCTTCCCACCTTGATCGTTTTTCAAATCCCAGTCAAAATACGGAACATCACAGTTCATCGGTGTATCATCGATGAAGGTGCATCTACATGCATTATGTCCAAATCCGTATGGCAGAAACTTGGTTCGCCCGAACTCATACCCTCTGCCATTACCTTACAAGCTTATGACGGATGACCATCATCTCCTAAAGGGATCTTCCAAAATGTCCCCGTAGAACTCGGGGGCAAAACTATTCTCATTGACATTGAAGTTATCGATGCCCCACTCGATTATAATATCCTGTTCGGTCATAGCTACATGTACGCTATGAAGGCAGTTGCCTCTTCCGTCTTTTGAACAATGATGTTTCCCCATAATGGGAAGATCGTTACCATTGACCAAGTCTCACATTACAAGCCTAACCCATTTGCCAACATCGATAACATTCTTCCTCTCATCCACACGAGTCATGATGCATACCCACTCATCCAGATGGGCCCCACCATTTTCAAAGATCCATCATTATTAGGAACTTACCATGGAGCACCATCGCTCCTTCATCCTTCCAATCAAGTGTGTGTCATATCATTCAATGGAACTCACACATAGGATACCCTTCCTCCTAAGGAGGCTTCTATCATATCTAATGTCCCACTAGTCGTAAAACTTCCCCCTCATGAGCCTCTTACGAACTCGTCGACCCCACCATTCCACGATTCCACATCTCCCCAAGGAAATATCCCAGTTTGGGAGACCGTTCCCCAATCCATTACTCAAATCCCCTTTTTTTAGCCTCCACCGGGCATCGAAGCTTTCCAAGTAGCTGCAACACTTACCCTCCCTAATATGGTGTTCGCAATTCCAGTTTGGTATTTACATCCACCAGAGATGGTCCCTCAACCATCCCTTCCCCCTAAATGGAAGGAATCCTAATGACGATTCCCATACTTACTCCCACCATACCCCCTATACCCCCACTCACTACCCCCCTTGCCATAGCTAGGGGCAGGAGAAAGAAGAAGGATCCCACAACTCCACTTCCTCCGTGCGTCCAACCCCCTTACGCACTATGTGAGAAAGATGGACACCAAACCAACAAATGCCCATCTCTACCAAAGTTACGAAATTTGATTCCACTCAATCAAACTCCCTCAACACTCACCACTCTAGCTAGTACTACCACTACCACCCCCCATTCAAGTAGCAAAGGGTTGCGAACCAAATTCACTTGTGCTATATGTTCAAAATATGGCCATTATACCCACCATTGCCCATCATTGCCACGCTTTTGATAGACATTAGCCACAGTATGCCAAAGCTTCCAGAGTGAACCCAGTCCAACTACGTCATCCTTACAAAAAATCACTGACATCTGTTATGTCACAACTTCATTCAATGAACGTATGAGATGCCCTTTCTCTCTATGTGAATCATTAGATCATTTTACATACCAGTGTCCTATGATCATTGAATATAGGCAACGCTAATTGACCCTGCTTCAAAGAACCACATAATCGATAGTTGACCTTACCTTGTCACTAGAGATTCTTCATGTCATTTGTCCCGAAACCGAGGCCTTCTAACACCTCCATGGTTCTTGGATGACTTATCTAAGGATTCAATCCCCAATCCCCCCAACTCTCCCACTCATTTCACTACGGAAATTTTACACCCAACTACCATGGGTACTCCTCAATACTTTGATATTTGGTTTATGTCAAGCGAACCATATCCATCTCCTTGCATCGTTCCCCCTGCTTCTTCATCACCAGGGGGTAGCCACACAACAACAGTTACCAATATCACTCTTCATGACCCCTTGTATTCCTGTCACTTCCACTGTGACGAGGAAATACTAGAAGAGTTAAAAAACCCTGACTACCCATGGAATGCACTACACCACCACGCACTCTTCTTTCCACAGGAAGCCTCCACGCCTCCTAACCAACACCCCATCTACGTGGTTGAAACTAAGGATTTGATCCCATCAGAGCCTATCGACTGGTTCAAAAACCCCATTCCTGCCCCTGATGCTTTTGAAGAAGGCAACATGGCCAACATTTCCCTGACCATTAAAATCGACATTTCCATCAAAAATGGCGTCGTCGAGGAAATCACCATTGGAGCCGCTTGCACTCCTCAAGAAATCACAGCCTATAAAGCCCTCTTCCAGCAATATCGGGATATTTTTTCCTGGTCATACATGTAAATTCCTGGCCTTGATCCCTCTATTGTCGAACATTGCATCGACACCTAGCCCGAAATTACACCAATTCGTCAAAAACAACAACTACTACACCCATCCAAAGAAGTAGCCACCAAATTCGAAATTGTCAAATTACGCGATGTCGGGTTCTTCTACACCATCGCCTATACATCATGGGTTTCCAACCCTGTACCCGTTAACAAAAAACATGGCACTATCCGCATCTGCACAGACTTTTTTGATCTCAATCACGCATGTCCCAAAGACAACTTTCCAATGCCTTTCATCGACTAAATTATCTACGATTGCGCAAGACATGAAGCTCTGTCCTTCACGGATGGTTTCTCTGGTTATAATAAAATTCAAATTCACCCAGCTGATCAATACAAAACCGCATTCACTACCCCTTGGGGTACTTTTGCATATCGTGTCATGCCTATTGGCTTAAAGAATGCTGGCACAACTTTCCAATGGGCGATGACATACATCTTTCATGATATGGCTCATATCATCCTCGCATACTTGGACGACCTCACAGCTTGATCCAAGAAACGCCCCCAACATCTTGATGATTTACGAATCATCTTCCAATGGTGTCGGCAGTATAACATCTACCTGAATCCCCTCAAGTGCATATTCTTCTTCACCGTAGGGTGTCTCCTTGGCTTCATCATTTCCCAAAGCGGTATCATCGTGGACCCCCTCAAAGTCCAAGCTATCACCAAAATTCCACCTCCCCAGAATTTACGTCAACTTCAGAGCCTACAAGGCAAGGCTAACTTTCTACGATGATTTGTCCCAGACTACACCATTCACGCACACAATTTCCTTTGATTACTACATCACCACATCCCATTTCACTGGGATGAACATGCCCAATAGTCATTTGACGATCTTAAAATGGTGCTCTCCAACGCCCCTTTAATTAGTGCACCTGACTACAATCGCGACTATATCCTCTATGTATGAGCATCCGTTGTTTCAGTAGCAAGCGTTCTCATTTAGTTAGGTGATGAAAATCATGAGCATGTCATTTATTACGTTAGTAAAAACCTCTCAAGGCCACCCTTGAAGTATAAACACAAAGAGAAACTAGCTCTTGCAGTCATCCTCACAGTCCAAAAACTATGTGACTATATTTTGCTTCGCACAAATAAGGTTGTAGAAGATTCCAACCCTATGCAGTACTTGCTCAGTCATCGACAAATTAATGGAAAATTTGCTCGATGGATCATTATCCTTCAGGAGTACGATCCTGAATTCTCAACACCCAAGAGAAAGAAAGCCCTTGTTCTTGCCGAACTTGTCACGACCCTCCCCTCTGACATCGCCAGTGCCCCCGTCAATATCGACTTTCCTGACGAAAACCTCTTTTACATCACTTTGGATGATCCTTGGTATAGTGACCTCCTCGTCTACCTTCGAACTCAAAATTTCAGTAACTAGGCCCCCCGCTACCTCCTCATAGGAGACATCTTATACCGACGAGGGGTTGACACCATTCTTCACCGATGCCTCACCATTGACAAGGCCAATAGAGTCTTGAACGACTGCCACAGGGGCGCATGTGGGGGTCATCTTTCGGGAATATCCACTGCTTAGAAGATTATCTTAGCAGGTTACTTTTGGCCTACCTTGTTTTACAATTGTATTCACGCCGTGAAATGATGCGAGAAGTGTCAACTTTACGCCAACAAAGCCCGAGCACCACCTACTCTTCTTCATCCAGTCATCACTGCTGGCTCTTTTTGTAAATGGGGCATCGACTTCATGACTTGTATTCCCCCCTCCAGCAATTGAAAAAAATACATTGTTGTCGCAGTCGATTACTTCACCAAATGGGCAGAAGCTATGCCCACCTTCAACAACACCACTGCCACCGCAACACATTTTTTCTTTAACCACTTCATATCTCACTTTGGCGTACCCCTCCAACTTGTGTCCGATCATGGGAAACACTTCGAGAATGAGATTTTCGTCGAACTCTCATCTCGGTTAGGATTCTCCCATGAGTTGGCCTCACCATATTACCCTTAGTCTAACGGACAAGTCAAAGCAATTAACAAGGTCCTCAAGACCATGTTACAGCACATGGTTAATAAACATAAGACCAATTGGCATCATATGTTATTTTCCGCACTATGGGATTACCGTACGGCTATGAAAATAGCTACTAGTTTCTCACCATTTCATCTAGTCCATGGGGTTGAGGCCACTCTTCCCATCGAGTGCGAAATTCCCACCTTACGCACCGCAATTGAGCTATTACCTGACACTAATCCAATGGAGCAGTGCTTGCTAAACTTAGAGTCCCTAGATGAAGATCGTTGATCTTCATTATAGAACAATGAGGCAGCTAAAAAAGGATCAAAGCCTACCTTTGATCAACATGTCAACCTTTGCTCATTCTGCGAAGGTGACCTCATCTTTGCTTACGATATCGCTCATGATACCTATGGCCATGGAAAATTTGATTCACTATGGCATGGCCCATACATCATCCAACATTGCCTCACCAAAGGCACATACATCCTCACCTCTCCCGAAGACCTCTCTCTCAAAGAACCCGTCAACAATTTATACTACTTTAGTTTCTTTCTTTTATAGTGTTTTTAATCTTTTTTCCATCCCTCACATCTAAACTATCATTTGTGCTATTGACAAGTGCTTCCTCCATCGACCTACCACATCGGTTACGCCAATGGTGCCAGCCATTGGACACAAAATCTCGCTTCGGCTGCTTGGGCCCTCTACACCCCCTCACATGAAATGCTTCATTCGAGTGGCATATGTTTGGGTTCAACAACCAACGACCATGCCAAATATACTGCTGTCATTGGCCTCCTGGCCAATTCCCAACATCATCGTATTCGTCACCTTAGCGTCTTCCTCGACTCTCAATTAGTCATCCTCCAGCTCAACAATGTGTACCGCATATGTGATCCTTGCCTCTTTCACAAATACCTGTAGGTTAGACTTTTATCTTGACATTTTGATTCCATTACATTTACACATATTCCAAGACAATTGATTCAAATTACAGATAACCTAGCTAATATTGTGTTAGACTGGCATATATCACATCAAGCTACCTCTACACATCCATAAACATATCAACAACCTGTCACAACATATATACATTAGACATCATCAACACATTAACAAAACACATGTAAACACTACATAGATCTCAAAATGTATACTCATGTATATAAAAAACGGTCCACAGTGCCATCCAAATGTTTACATACAAAAATACAAGTATCCGCAGGCCAGTGAAACACCTCGGGCCAGTGAAACACCTCGGTACAAAATGGGCTCACTAGCCTATATACAAAAATACAATAAATACATAGCGCACCACTCAAGGTGCCTCTAGAGGACCACCGCCCGCCCCTCCCTCAGGCGGTGGTTGCCCACCCCCTACTGGTCCCTCCTCCCCCGGAGGTAGTCGCCTGGTCATCACAGCACCAGCTACTGCTGCTCATCATACCACGGACTTCCATGGCAGTGAAATCCCCACACACTGCTCCAGGATGCCCTCATCCTGGATGCGAGACCACATGCCCTCAGGCATGCCCTGTAACACCACCTCCAGGTGACGGCGTATGTCCTCAAAATCTACTCTGGCATCTGCCGGAGGAGCATGTGATGGCCCAGCACCAGGGTCATCAAACCGACATCTCCTCACTACTCTCTCTGGATCAACTGGTCTCACCATAGCATCCTCATGCTGAGGTCTCTCTCCAACCCACGATCCCCCCCGTGGCAGTCTCTCCAGCTCCTGACGAGCCGACTCTCTTCACAACTCCACCTCGCACCCACGAGGTGCCACATCTGCACATACAAACAAGCAACAGATAGTATCAGTATCTATATCATATACATATGTCATTCTATCTCAAAAAACATATATATCACAATCATCAACGTAGCTGGACGGTCAAACACCTCCCCTAGAGGCAACACCATGTCTGGATCCTCCCGGAAGTCAACCCCAACATAGGGGAACTACAATATCACTTGTGGCATCTACTGCCACACCTGTGCTGCCTCAGGAGTAAAGAAGTGGCTTCTCTCACCACCACCGTGGTGAAGCAAAATAGTCGACCACTGCTTTAGTCACGGCTCTCACGCCCCAGGCACACCTAATAAAATCCTCGAGCGCAACATAGGCACCCTCTCTAGAAACCAGGCCACTAGGATGGACCTGAAGGAAAAATCTCCTGTATTTGTGGACTGACAGTGGTCTAGCTACCCTACCATCCTGGCATGCAGTGTAATCCCCCAGGCGAAGTGCTCAGCGGCCAACACTCTCTCCATCACACACAGCTAACCACCACTGATCTGCTACATCGCCAGAGACCCATAAACTCTCACAATCATTGCCTCTATACAACGATGTGCTAGGGCATCCATCGCCCCAATGCTCACAACAGTGCCAGACATAAAGTTCATCCCCGAATAGTATCTCCAGCCAACTATCGCTAGCGACACATCCCTCGGTAACACTGGCTCCACAGGTAGGGGTGTTCCCCGAAATGGGAGCCCAGTCAAAAAGTATACATCCTCCACCACAGTGAAGGCAATCTGTTCTCCCCGCACTATGAAACAATGCATGTCCAGACTCCACATCCAGATAAGAAATTGCAGGAGATACTCATGTGCCCATATCAACGGGCTCTCAAATAACTTCAACAGCCCACAGGCTACCAAAGTTGCATGTACCCCAGGCTCCTCAATAGCCATGACATCTCTCAGCTAGGACCAATCCCTCTCTCGCCAACCCACTAGCATTGTGCACAATGATTACCTGCAACCACATAAAACAATCCTAAGTCAATCACATGGACCATAAACAACACCAAAAAGATAAGTTTTACACCCGTCAACTTTGCCTCCAAGGCACAGCTGTTTAAGCCCACAGGCACGCACACATGTGTACCTGTTCACTCCACAGGCACACATGTATGCGCACCTGTTCACTACACAGGCTCGTACTCAGACGCGCCTGTCCATCCCTCAGGCGTGCACACGTGCGCGCCTGCTCAACTTACAGGCGTGATTTAGAGCGCGCCTATCCAATACACAGTCACACACACATGCACAGTTGTGCAGCCAATAGGCACGCACATAGTGCATGCCCTTATCACCCTTACAAGTGCCCCCATGCATGCCTATCCGGTGGGCAGGCATGCACATGTTCATGCCTACTTCCGGATCGCCTATGCACGTGGGGGCCCACACTCATTAACCTTCTGTATGGCCCTCCGTACATCCCCTGCCTAAAAAGGAAACCCTAATTCTATGTAGGATGATTAGACCACTAAACTGAAGCTCGCTAGTCCTCCCAGAATCTCCAAATCTCCTCTGAATACTTCTCGTCTAGTCACTATAGCAACAAGTACAAATGAGGTGGCAATGTGGACCCTACAACTATATATATGCCTTTTCGCCAAACTTACACTCACCGTTCTGGGATCTCCAGGTGTCCATTTCTTGATCCGTCTTCAACCACAAGATCAACATCCCGCCATCTACATCATGACAATTCTTGGGCCTCTTTTCATCCTGAGCCCTTGGGATGCCATTTTTTCATACCCTGACTAGGTACGCATGTGCATATTAAAAATTATCAAATAAATGCTCATATGTTTGATTCTCTTTAGATATTATTCATGTAAGGTATTTGGTTTTCATGTGTGCAGGTACTCGGTCATCATACATCAACGCAACCCCTTCAGGTATATACTCATTATTGGCATGTAGTCATTCCCTCTTAATCTTACTTGCATCTCCAGTCACACCCTCTAACGTTTGTGTCTAGGATCCCCATTTCCGGCTCTGCAATGCCAACACCTCCATTTGCATCTTCGGTACTGTCACTCGGTAGCACTCTTACCCACATGAGTTGTCCCATTCATAGCACCCTTTTGCACCTTTGACACTCATGCTGTTTTTCAAAACCCTTTAGGGATGGGAGTCTCGATAGTCTTGCATCATATCGCGAATCAGCCACATACTCCTTCTCCTCATTTTTGCTAGCTTTCCCAATGGACTCCTAGATTATCTCTTCATAATTCTCTTTTGTGACTGCACCTCTGCAGTATCATGAACCCTCCATTTCATCCACAATCCGTCTGCCCATCTGCAAATTTCCCTTCATTTCACTTACCGCATACAGAAACCCACCCATGGGGCCCCCACCCTTCACCAGTTCTATGAGAAAATTGTGCCCTACCCGAGCCAACCATATCACATTGGGGCACCCATTTCTGTATTTGTACACTTATCCCAACTTATTCTTTATTTATTATACAAACGCCTTTGTTTCCATCCGTTACATTACCTTTTTGTTGTCACCTTTGGTGACCTTCTTCCCTTTTTGGTCGACGCAACCCATGTCACCCTTGGTTAGGGAATGCTTGATCATATACCCTTATTGACATCGTCCATATCCTCTGAGTATCCCACAGGCCACTTACCTCTACCCTTTGAGTTTATTCACTTTGTCCCGCCTATGGCACAACTTCACCCACGTCTTGTTGTCCCCCTGACACTCAACTTGGTTGAATGGTTGTGGCCACTTATAGACCCCCAACCAAGGGAAGTCTTGAGTCTCCATACATCTTGACTTCAACCATGTACCTCTTCCAAATTCCTCACCTCACCAAGTAGATTTCACAAAGCCATTTGCTTCTGGGAGTCACGTCCCCCTTTTTTGTCCACATCAGCATAGTTTTCTAGAAGGACGACAATATCTTGATTCTCATTACCCATCCAATGAAAGATATCGGATGGCATAGGGAGAACCACAATTGCTCTCTGCTGTCGTTGACCCCCATAACATTCGACGTCAACACTTTCTCATG
This sequence comes from Picea sitchensis, assembly GCA_010110895.2. Lineage (NCBI taxonomy): Eukaryota > Viridiplantae > Streptophyta > Pinopsida > Pinales > Pinaceae > Picea > Picea sitchensis. The sequence continues at coordinate 13,207 of SNQJ01S0173946.1, read as the reverse complement.
TTACGGTGGGTCTTACTTTGCGACTATTGCAGTTAGTTCTTATACTTGTCGAAGACCTCTAAACTTGGTTGGGCTATCAATGCCTACAAAATCTATGATACTTTTTACAGATGTCACTGCCTACTATTCAAAGTATGTTCCTCTGCAGAATTGTCTTCTACCTTTTTCACAAACACCCCTGAGGGTGCTGTAGTTGTCTACATCAACACTTCATTCCTCTTTTTGAGTTACATGACGCGAGCATGGGGCATGCCTGCCTCATTTGTACACAGTTTATTTTTTACACACCTTATGGAAGGTTGGGTTCTACAGGTTCCCTTCTCCCTCCAACGGGGCACTCTGAACAATCCCATTATTTATCTCTCTTACAACAACACTCTCAGTATAAGAAACATTGATGGATTTCGGCTATACATATGCTCCTAACCTCATCCATCAGGGGGCATTTGTTATCACTAAAATTTCGTCTGCAAATGGTTACAAGAATTCAGCATCATCAAGCAGTTATGAGGTTCTCCATGGATCTGAATTAACACAAAATCATTCACAAAGGGTCAAAAACTATACAAATAGTGAAAAATTTGAAGGTCGCTATGCAGACACTGGACGCATGTGCACATGTGTGAAACATAAATGCAAGATTATCGCACATGCGCACGATGCGCGACTGTTGTCACAAAAAGTCACGCACCTAAGAAACAACGCATTTATGAGAGTGGTCGGCCTCCCACCCACTTCTGGTTCATCTTCCAAGTTGATTTGACACTCAAATTTGGACTGGATTCGACTGGTTGGTTGGTCAAAGACCTAGAAATGCCCTAATTAGCCTCTTTACACACTACAAACTAGTTGGACAATAACTCAAAGGAATGCTATAAAAAGGCCATGGATGCACTTCATTTTTCAAGGAATTTCATAGCAAAGTTATGCTGCCATTATTCTCTTGAGGACTCTTCTATCCTTGCCAAGAGTATACTTGCATCATTTCTTTGGGAAATCCATCTCACCCCTTGAGTGGATTAGCAAATAATTCTTTCACCATTTTCATTTTTATTTTCAAAGTTGTAAGAAGAGCTTATTTGTGGGGGTCCAAGAGCCCTCCCTTGGAGGAAGAAGGGACTCATAGTCCCCTTGCTTCTCAGTGTTTTCTTTCACTAATATCATCCTTACCATTGGTGACATGGGTCTCATTGTTTCTTTTGTCCTTATGTCCCTATGTTTATAAATTTAGTTGTTGTTTTATTTCTTAGTTTAATTCTTAGTTGTTGTTTTATATTTCTTTTTCTAACCCTTTTCCTTGTAGTTGTCCTGCTCAACAAACCCAACTAATCTTGCAAGCACCTCTATTTTTCTCACTAAGGTGACGAAAGAGGCGCAACAGTCCTCGTTTTCCTAGTCTTGGATGCAGGTCAACCTTGGGAGGAGACTTACAACCATTGGAACTACAGATCTTGAGGATATCATCACCAGACATGGGATAAAAGGTACAGTTACCGATATTCTCTCATATTGATTTCTTTTCATTTGTGGTGCATGAAGACCCCTCCCTCTTCCTTGGTAGGGTCCACTAACCTCCCAGTCTAAGGATCATTCTTCCTCCTCTGATGAGTCGAAGCGGCTCCCTTAGTTCCCTGCTGGAACCCTTCCACAAATCCATAGGTCCTTCCTTGAGAACCCCACTTGTGCGAGCTTACACCAGGCATGAGCCCCTTTTTCTTCCACGTGACCATGCACTATGACTTCAGGCCATGCCAAAAGGCATTTCACTTTTCACAAATTGGGACTTCATGGTTTTAAATGCAAAACACCCTGGGTCCTTTTCCTTTGAAATGTTGAACCCTGAAAAGGGATGCCGGATGAGAATCTCCTCCCCTGAGTCTTGTCCACGTGACCCTATCCTACGACCTAGGGATACACCTCTGAGATTTTTGGGTTTCACGATTCAAGGAATCATGATGTAATGATTCTCCCCTTCCCTTTCAAATCCCTGAGACTTGATACCTCCCCGATCGACGGTCCAAATCCTCCACATGATCAACGACCAAGATTAATTCCCAGCCTTTCGAATTTTAGGATTCTAGTGGGGTCTTCACCTCCAAATCGCTGGTGATCAAATCTCCTATGGGTGTAGATCTCTGACACTTTTCAATCCATATCGGACGGTCCATACTGAATTTCATGATTTAGGCTATCATGATTCCTTGTTCTTTCGAAACTTCTCCTTTCAAAAATTTGGGAGATTCTTCACTCTCATTAACCTGATATTCGAAATGCCAAAATCTCCCTTGGCACAGGCGCTAAGACTCGTGGTGTTCTCACAGATCATGCGACTATCGGTCCTCTACATGAGTTCTGATGGCTTACGAGATTTCCACCTCCTAATCCTTGTTTGGGAGTCTGGACATGGATTTGGATGGTCCATATCTCTGCTTTTGCCAATCCAATGGTAGCTGTGCTCCTCCTCCTAAGCTTCGAATTTCCTCTTAGACTTGGAATATTTTCAAAGTCTCAAAAGCCTCGACCTTTTCTTCCTCTACGAGCCCTGATGGTTTTGGATCTGTCCTATGTTTTGGAAATTCTATCTCTTCTGATCTTTGTTAGTAGCTTTGACCTCAAAGTGTCTCGTCCTACTGTTCCTATTATGATATTTCTCTGTGCGCAAAGGCACTATTCCTCCTTAGATTTTGAACTTGTGACAAGTCCCTTTCTATTCACACTCCTTGTGCTTGACGAGCCTTCAGACGGATGTCTATCAACACCTCACTCAAGTGTTGGCCTGGTGCACTCCTTGCACAGGTATTTTTCCTCAATGGTAGAGTGTTCAACAACTCTGTCTCCTACTTTCCTCAAAGGGAAAGAAGTGCCCTCTTGGAAACTTCTTCTCAAGCACACCTTGTTGAGCCAAAAGAGTGTTCAACAACTCTGTAACTTTCTCTCCTTGACACTTCTTCTCTCTGAACTCAAAATAGGGTTCCTTCTATGAACTCTTTGCACACGCTCGATGCCCTCTTGGAAGAGCTCTACAGAATTATCAGAAATTCTATAAGTGTCTTCTCCTCTGACACTCTTTTTATCAGACTAATTGGTAGGTGTAGACACTAACAGATCTCCCTAGATCCACTTGGATCTAGAACAAAACAGGATAGGACATGACTCTTTCCCTAAGTTATGATCATTGAATTAGCTAGTAGGGAGGAACAAGTG
>SNQJ01S0173944.1:24143-37369 GCA_010110895.2 Picea sitchensis | reverse complement strand
TCATAGTAGGAAAAAACAAATGTTCCCATAAAGGTCCATACGCGACGTGAAGGGGAGAGAGAGGGGTGGTCATACAGCCCAATGAGACAAATCGCCCCCCCCCCAAAAAAAATAAAAATAATAATAATAATAATAATAAATCACATAGCTAAAGACCCTTCCATTCAAAGGAAATTAGGCTCGAAAAAAAATTAGGCTTGGAAATCACCACACCTAAAAATGTGCCACAAAACCTTTAGGTTTTTAAACAAAATACTAGGCTAGACTAGGAAAATTAATTCAAATTGGGAAAATGGAAGCCAAACTTAATGAGTGAATAGACATTTTTTACTAATTCCTCTATTTCGTAAACAATTATGAGGTCATATTTGCTCAAAAAAGAACAAAGATGGTGAGATATGATCATATCTGGTGAAAATATTAGTGGTTGTCCAAATATGATTGTAGATCCAGAAGAGGAGGAGGGCTCAAAGAACAGATATACTCAAGTCTGATACAAAAAATTCAATGTAGAATTTATGCAAGGATATAGAGCTTGGTAACCAACTCTGATACCATGTTATATTAGGAAAATATGCAATAACATATAACAAAGAATATAACTAATATAATATCCTATACAAAGCATCAAATAAATCAATAAATCAAATAATGCAAGAAATAAAATAGACAAGAGAGACAAGGTTTACATGGTAAAAACCCAATGTGGGGAAACATCCACGAAATTTGGTTTTCTATTCTTCAAGTAAACTCTCCATTCTTACAATGCAAGATCATCCCCACATATGCATTACCTCACATTACATTTACACACCTAAAGGGCCTCCTTCACCTCGATTATATATGAGAGAGTGAAAGGAGAATAATTCACGTGATGCATGTGGGATAAACCCTTTTTACAAGATAGATAGTTATTGAATAATAAATTTACAAAATTCCATACGCATGTACATGAGACCACTAGGAAATCATTCACACATTCTAACACCTTTGGTGTCTCAAAGACCTGATGATATTTGTCAAGGACTAGCTACAACTGGGAAACACTGATGATATTCTTGTGTCGTATTATTCATAACTTGTATGGAATTAAATTGGACAACAATTCCAGAGTGGCCTTTCTCTAATAACTTCTACATACCATGAGAGTTGACTATTTTAGGATATCCTGCCTAAATCCCTCGAAGGTTGTGTACATGATCCTATTTAGTGAAACTCATATAGAGTTATTTGAAATCCATGGTGATTGTTCCCAATGTGCATAACCATTCTACCCCCGGTACTATATCAAAACCACCCATATTGATGGTAAATAGATGGGTTTTGAGCTAATCGTCTCCCATATATAGTTTGACATTTTCACATCTTCCCCCACATTCATCATGCCTCCATTGGCCATCACGATTTGAAAGTTGTGCACATGGTGTACAAAACAATGGGCTTCTTATGCCACTCTCTATTCAACAAAATTGTGAGTACTACCACTATCAAGTAGGACTATGATTTTTTGGTGCTTGATGTACCCTGTGAGTTTCAAGGTTTGTGGAGTTGAAATCCCTGATAATGCATGCAAGGATATTAAGGGTTCTTCATGAAGGGCATGGAGGTTTGATATATGCTTGAGTATGAGTGTTGGTGTCTTCAACTTGTATCTCTGGTGTCTCTTCGGTAGTTGTGTCTCTAGTTAGGGCCTGAGTGGACATATAAATTTGGAACCATTTTTGTTCTTTACACCAATGACCTGGAGCATATTTTTTATCATAATTATAGCATAGTCCATGTATTTAGAAATTTTCCATTTCTACTGGAGACAAATATTATACTTTCAAGGGATGAGTAGGAGTTGTGTCAAGGGAATTACCCTAGGGAGAAATTTATGTTAGGAAACTAGTATGTGCTTTATGTTAGTAATTGATTTCCTTAAAGGCTTGATTCTAAGAATGCAAGCCTAATCTTAATTGACTATGCAAGTTAAAACCTAATGTAAGGAATCAACTAATAATTATAAGTAGAGGTTATATCACCCACAAATTAATTAAAACAATAGATACAACATTAATAATCTAAGTTCAGATAGTGTTGAAAATATAGAAATCGGATTTTGAACAAAATGTATAATGCATGATAAACCCTAAGTGCAGAAGTAAACTTAGTGAAAATCTAAAATAATTAAGACTATGTAATTAACCATTAACGTCAGCAAATTGCAAGTATGGAGCAGTTGATCATACTCAGTAAATATATCATGCATATGCACAATAACTAATTAAATAAAGAAATTGAAAAGTACTCACAAGTTGAGCAAAGAAAGTTTGTGAAGAAAATAAAATACACAAAGACCATATGTTGTTCTCACCAATTTAAAGAAAAGTGGGATGAAGCCCGAGATAGAGTAGATCCTTTGATAACCCCACACTCATATTATCTAAAGAGTATCTACAATCATGATAGTGTTAGTCATATAGACATTTTCACATAAATATATACATGAAACAAATAAATAGAATTTATGTCCAATGCAAAGTAACTTTGCTTTCCCCCTAGTGATGGACCTTAGATTGTAGCTTGCCTACCATCGCTAGCATTGTTAGAATATTGAAGGACTAAGAGAATGAAATTATATATGATACATCAATAGAGCCAGGATATACTTACACTCTCTTTTCCTCCCCTTTATCATTCCCTATGTTTCATCTTCTATAGAAGGCTAAGTTGGTAGGTGAAAAGCCACCATTGCATCTTGTTTTTTCTCTAGAATTATTTTTTGGAGTATTTAGTTTTAAATTTTGAAAACGGGAACTTCAAAGGCTAGATAGGTCAAATAATTTAGACACCTATGTTGACTAAGGGTTCAACTCAACTAGTGTGCACTTCCCTTAAGTCTATGGCCATGAAATATTTAATTTCCATCATTATTTATTAACCTGCTATCTTTATTATGAAAATACAAAGCATGAATATATAAATGACCATCTTCATCATCATCATCATCATCATCATCATCATCATCATATATATATATATATATATATATATATATATAATTAAAATGTCATCAATTTTCACTAATTGGCTACATTAAACAAAAAAATTCCATAGTCCTAATCAAGCATATACATAGAATAAATAAAATTGTGTCTCATAATTGTTCAAAATATTCACTATTATTGATGTATCAAGAAAATAGTATCATAAACTCTCTATTTATTAACTATGATGTGAGTCATGTGGTGGGGACTGCTTATGATAAATTTTCTCATACATGGCCTTATTAATTTGAATCGCAGTACCATCATTAGTTGGGACTAGGGTCCACTCTTTGAGCTCATCCAATATTTAATGGTGGGTTGTCTACTAATGGATTGTAAAGCTAAAAATCCGTGCAAATGTTGACATTAACATGCAAACAATTGAATCAAGTAACCAAAATAGACCACAATATCAGCCCTCAAACATGCATGCATGCCAGAGATCAAGTCGCCATGAAATTTCATGAGTTGTTGGAATTATAGGTAAGATAATGACAAAAGTAGGTTAGGTAAGAATTTGGACAAGACCATGTTGATGAGTACCTCCAACTAGTATCCATTAAACAATAATCATTTAAATCAATCTAGATTTCAAGCTAGGCAACCTTCACATATAGTATATATACTTTAACTCATAAATACTCAATGCATCACTCCATGCATTTTGAGAGAAACACTAATATAACTCATCACAAAACTTCCATGAGTTTACAAAAACAAGCTAGTATGATATGTGCCTACTACATGTAAGAGTTCAAATTCAAACTTTTAATGTATGCACAAGTTGCAAGCTTTCGTATTCAACACACTAAGAAACTTTATCAAGGCTATAATGTCACAATAAAAGGACAATATTTGAATTTCAAACCCTCTTTGCATGCATCAAATATAGAGAGGAAACAAACATCTTTGACAAAGGGCTTTACACAGGGGCTTCACCTTGTTGACCATTATCTTATCACATTTATTCATAAAAGAGTTTTAAAATTGTAAAAAATAGAGTCAATATATTGTAGGTATTTCNGGGGGGGGGGGAATGTGACGTATAGGGGGGTCATGGGTATTAGGGGGTATAAAAATGGGTATCTAGTAAAAATAGGGTTTTTTAACTAGTGGAAAGATGTATTGGAAGGGGGGTTCAACAAAAGGATTTTGGGAGATATTTATCAATATCTAGTGAAATTAGAGGTATTATTTAATATCCTATGAATGCACGTGCTATGTAATACATTCACTAAGTGGAGACCCTATGGGGATTTAGGCATCTACAACTTTTCCAAGTGAAGAATATAAACGGATACGTAATGATAATTCTGACAATAATTGGTATTTTCATTCCATAATTTATGATATATGTAACATATGAGTGATGATGCATCTATCTATCACCTTGCATAGCATAGAAACCCTACAGGAAAGAGTTTCTCATTTTCCATGTCAAATTGTCATAGTGGAAAGAAAAAACCTGTCATTTCCTACCCCTTAATTCCCATTGGGAAAAGCTTGTCATGATTAATATAACTTGGAAATATAAACCAAACATAACATGCCAAACAATTGCGGAGTAAAATTATTTACAAGCAATGGAATTCTACCCAAAACATCATCAAAATGAGGTTCAAAACACCACCAATAGGTTTGACTTGAGGCCAAAATATTTAATAAAGGAAAGGTTGGGAGGTAAGTGTGTTGGGAGTTTATCTGACATTGCTAACAAAAAAAAAAATGGGGAACTTGACCATGGTTTACCTCCAAGAAATTAACAAATGGGAAACTTGAAATGTTAGCTTAAGGGATAAAATATCCAAACCCTATGCCATCTTAATGCAAGCCAAAACACTAGCTAAATAAATTCAAATAAAGGTAAACTTGCATGAAAAAAGTAAATATGAACTGGATCAAAATTTTGTGAGGGCATTTTAACAAGGGAAATGCAAGCTCATGAAAACTCTAGCAACCATTTCTCAAGTAGAAAATACACGAAATGAGGGCATCAAATGATTGCTTTTATAGGTTGTAATTTACCTATTTCCATTTTTCTTGTGAGGTAGATAGATGAGATTTATCCATGGCTACCTATTGTTGGATCACTTGCACGCGTCCTTCTTAATGTTGGGGGGTTGATGACCCAGGTTTCATCCAGCGTTGACCAAAAAAAAACCCAAGGCATTGGCATATCAATCCTAATCCAAACATTGAAGAAGGTCTCACTCGAGACACCATGAGAATCATAGAGACCATATGGTCTCATGTCGGTGATGAAGGGTTCATTAAAAAAGGAATCCATTTGGGTTGACACTCATACATTCCATTGTTTTATGCTTAAAAACTAACAATAGGTAACATAAATGCATACATTCATCGGACACATGATCAACACATCATAGAACAGGAATCATTGCATCTTTATTTTATTCATTCAACCAATCACATACATACATGAAGCAACCCATTAATTGAAATAAACAGCATCCTGCACTCTTATACATTCTCATAGTGGTTCATTACATGGAATTATGTGGTTCTATCAGACTCTACCAATATTAAAAAACCAGACTCACAACCAGACATATTACACAACATGGCTAGACTCTTCACATAACATGAGCAAACCCATTAGTTGACTGAGTGGCCAACTAACTTACTAACCAACTCCTTCTTTGTCATCATTGATCCCTTTTGTCTTTTCTTTGGCACTCTATCACTTTCATTTCTGCACCACTCGCTCTATTCATTGCCAGTCCTGCACGCTTTTTTCACTCACATGTAGTTCACATAGCCTCTTTGGATTCATGGAAGTCTTAACTACCTTGTTAGTTTGTTCCCTTACTACTCCACGACCTCTCGTGCTTCCTGAATTAATCATTCAGGAATATTTCCCGAATATTATTTTCTTGATTCTGGCATGCATGTGGTGTCTTATTGATTTATGGTGTGCATTAGAAAAACTCAGACTAGTGCACATAGCAAAATAGGATGGACAAGTCTCGAAAGACTCAGACTGGCACGCTCCTCATGTCATACACTACATAGTTGTTGGTGTGCGCACAAAACTGAAATGTATGCACAACCATGTCTGTGCGCAAATGTAATATTTATCCAAAAACTTTGAGTGCCAATAGGCCCCCATCACTATTATTTGGCTCGTCCTCGATCCAATGGCCTCATGGAGTGACTGACGTGACAAAATAAACCATCTTCATAAGTTTATCAAGGAACTCTTTGAATTAATTATTAGAGTCATTGATGGTGTCATGAAGTTCATGTGTGAGTTGAACAACCTCATCTTCATCGATCATTGTAACATGAGGAGTTGTTAGGTCCATTGTCTCCATATTCTTGATCATCGAGGTGACGGTGACTTGCGCAGATGTCAACTAAGTACAAAGGTTAGGGCCTTATCAGCCACATTTGTGGCTAAAACTAAAATGATTTTCTACTCCACCCTTGTTGCACTAATCTCATTGGTCTTAGTCACAATAGTTGTCATCAATCTTGGTGCTCCCCTAGAGGTAGAGAAGCCAAACTGCTCTTTTGTTGGGAAACCTCGTCCTTTTCCGTGCGAAATTGGTCATCAATGGAACTCAATTTGGGTGGATTTTGTAGATGATTCCATAATGTGACACTTTATTTGACCACCCCTAAAAAATCCTTTAATATATGATGGTCATCCCAGGCGGTTTCCTTAGCCAATGCAATCTTGTTCTACAACTTCATCGCCTCTGGTGTTATCTGTGGAAGCCATGAGCGTCTATGTGATTCCAAATTTTGTATATTGACCTTTACGACCAAGATTTTGATACAAGGGGGGTGTCTCAACCCTCTGATGAGGTGTTCAGTACCTACACATATAAAATGTCGACCATCCCCAGGAGGTCCTTGAAGGCAGAAATGATCTCAGGATGTTGAACCTTTGTGTTTGCATGGGCCGCAACCGCTATGTCATGTTATAAGCCTAAATTTCTCTACACATGCATACATGGTCGTGGCCCTCTTACTTGCATTTTTTGCCAAAGAATTGTTGAGTTTCTCTTCTTAAAAAAACATTTTTTAGAAGATGTACGCACCCTGCACCATTACTTCCCGTGTACATATGCTTTTTGCACCACTATATCTCGCGTACATATGCATGTTGCACCATTACAGCCCGCATATACTTGCAAAAGTTGCAAGGAATTTGTTGAAATTGACGAGCTATTGGTAGTTTCCCAACTAATCCACCTACTATAGCCCGTCACCCAACCGAATAACCAGCCTTTTGTCATATAAAAGGAGGTGTTGGGGTATCATTTCACATATAAGCATAAGAACAGTGAAACTCGACCCGATTTCACTTCCCCTCCTTGGCCAAGATATTGCTACCTTTTGTGAGAAATTTCCTCAGCATTCTCTCATTAGCCCCTTCTCCTCCCATTTAACCCATTCACTTCCCTAGAAGAGATTAGAAGGTTGAGAGGAGAATTCCATACAAGGTGCACTTGGAGCTTGGTGAAGAGGAGCCTGGACCAGGTTTGCGGAATGGTGGCCAACTTAGATTGTAAAGGTATAATATTTGTGTAATTAATAAAATAATTACATTTTGTTGTCCCAAATGATGGTGTCTTGAATACTTTTATCGATTTATGCTTGACATTCTAATATCTAACCGTAACTTATATATGGAATAGAATGCTTGTAGTTTTTTGTTTGTCAATCTTTGGATGCAAGTCATCCCTAGGAGGAGGTGTGCAGTCAGTGGAACTTCCAAGCATGAGGAGGTCATCACCAGACATGGGATTAGAGGTATAGTTACCCGATCTCCTTTTTCCTTGCTTTATTTATATTAGTTTTGGTATGTTTGGGGTAGTATAGAGAATTAATTGACTTTTAGACGGTTAATCGATATGCCTACATTATGAACCCTGGTGTAGTTAAAGGGGGGGGTTTCCCACTAGCATGTCATATCGTTGTTAGCATGAACCTCTGGTTGATAGTGTGCACACATCTAATTGTGCACAATAATTTCAACTAAGTTTTGAAGTTGAAGTTTTGCATGAGCCTCACCAAGAATTTGGTGTCGATTTCCCAATTCTGAGAGTAGAGTAGTAATACAATCCTGCACAACTGAAGTCAAAATTGATGATAAAGTGATTCTTGCATTGGAGATGTCCATTGAGGTGAGCAATTAAGGGTTGAATATTATTGCCCGCACGAGACTATTACAACTAGGAATGGAGGTTGATCGCTGAGATGGAGTGTCGGGAGAAAGAATTACACCTATGATCTAGAGAAAGAGATGCTCGACCTTACGAGTGGCCTCCATATGGATTTGTTGTTATAGAAACAACTATATTTTGAGGGATGTGATAATAGTCGCAATCCCAAGCATCATCTATCTCGGGCCCAGTTGTACAAGGCGAGTGGCCACACGAATGATTGGAGTAGTCTGTTGTCTTTTCGTACTGGTAGGGGTAGACTTTGTTGATTGTTTTTCATTATGGGTTGGGGGTGTCATTGTTCATTGATCATCATTCTCGTGTTCAGGACTAGACCCATTGTTGAGATGGTCTATAGATGTAGAAATTGGGTCTCAATTATGTTTGGATGATGTATTGTCCTTGGAACCCCCACTGGTGGGGACCATGCGTTGTTCCCTCAGTCGTGCAACCTCAACCGACCTTCTATCTTGGTTGTGACTAGTGTTTGTTTCCAAAGTTTCCATCTCTTCATAAAGGACCAGTTGCAAATCTGTTGGCCACTCTGTTGTTCCCTGTTTAATATCCTCTTGTGTGATATAGAAAGGAAGAAACTCCATTGCAGCCCACTGGTAATCACTAGGATAGATATAAATTTTATGAAAATTTCATTCAAATACAAGATAGTTGGCATACCTATCAATGATATTGTATGGGATGCGCACTTGAGAGGAAGCTACCTAGATAAGTTGTTGGTACCATTTTTGAAAGACTTTGTCATTGGACTCATGAATGACAGGGTGCCTGCTTATTTGCAATGGGAGGAATTAGGAGGCTACGAATGTTGGGCTGCTCCCAGAAACATATTCATATCCTATAGGGGGCCTTTAGAGAACCATATCGAGAAGCAACAAGATCCAGTTAGTAATAAAAAAAATAATGACCGTCAATGAAATGGGAACAGTGTTATGTTTTGTTTCCACCATTGTCATTCTTATGTTTTTTATCCTCGTCAACCTTCTTCTTGTCTTCTCACATTCATGGTGCATGTTCGTTCCTTTTTATCTATCAAATGTGTGTAATCTCTAGACGAGATCTTGGCATTTACTACTGGGTATTTTCAAAATGGGAAAACCTCCCGGAACCATACAACGGATGTGTAGATATTTATTTTGTGAAAAAAATTATGTCACCTTACTTTAAGTATAATGTTGACGGCTCCATACATGCATCAGTCTTATTCTTTGGGGGCACTGCACATGACTCCTATGCACTCTTGCATCGATTCACCAAGTGTTATTTCGTCGTAGTGACCCTTGTGGGTCGCGATGTTTTTTCACATGGGTCCAACTTTTTGGTTTCCGCTAAGGAGGATCTGCACTAGTGCCAACTAGAGATGGTAGTATTTGTTGACTAACCATTGTTTCCTTACTTCAACGTAGTTTTTTTGTTTTCTCACTAGGGGTGAGAGGGACTGAACAGGTGGATGTGATTTCTATTATAGCATACTAAGTGTTCATCTCCATCCTTTGAACACATGGCTCGTCCACTCATCCGCTAGGAAACCGAAGAACCAACCGAATTGAATGTCTTCTCACCAGAGCGCACTAGGATTTTAGATATCGGTTTCGCAACCCTCTTTGTTTCTTGGCTACCCAATGCCTTTTGCAAAAAAACATGTATTGACGAATATGAGTCAAAAAGAATCACTTTGGTTTTGTTTTTTAGTCACACCTTTGATCCTTACATCATTACCTTGACATGTTACACCTCCAAGTTGTACACAAGTTTCTCCTTGTCACCATCCATCTGTTTAAGTGTCAAGTCAAAGTTGGGTGTATGTGTTGCCAACTCACTAGGAGAGTTCGCAACGTACTCTAAGTATTGCATGCAATCATTTATCATCATTGCAATTAAAGGATCATGTCAAAGAGGATTTCATTGTTTTCAGAGTCTACATTTAACCACTTTTTAGGTATTATGTCACATATCTCACAACAGTTTCCTCGAAGTGTGCAATTCATGTTTGAATCGATCGCTCTGAACTGGTAGGCAGGCGCTGCGAACTGGTGTTGTGGACTGGATGAAGAGGAGAATTGGAGGTTACATAGCTTGCAAACACATCTGTTCAAATTCATAGACATATGCATCAAGCCTAGGTCTACCTATTATAACCGTAATTTCCACCCGACATGCATACCTAGCAGTAGGCCATCTTACTTACTATTTTTGCAAAGCCAATGCTAAATAGCTCTTCTTAAAAACCAAATTTTTGAAGATGTACACGCCCTGCACCACTACTGCCCACGTATGTACGCTAGCTTCATCAATATTTCCTACGTATGTACGCTAGTTGCACCATTACAGCCCGCGTATACCCACAAAAGTTGCAAAAAATAAAAAGTTGCAAGGGAATACGGGCTTTTGGGTAGTTTCCTAACCAATTGATCGCCCATAGCCCATCACCCAACCGAATAACTATCTTTTTGGAATATAAAAGAAGGTGTTGGGCTCCCATTCCAAAGAGAAGCATGAAAGCAGTGAAACTCTACCCATTTCATAATCCCCCCTTGCCCCAAGAATTTGCAGCCACATTGTGAGTTTTGAGCCAACATTCCCTATTCTTTCCCTTTTTCCTCATCCATAAGCCTATGCCCATTATCTAGAGAGAATTGTGAGAGAAGAAGGATACGTGGAATCAGTTGGATCTTGGTGAAGAGGAGCCCAGGACCAGGTTCGAGGAGCAGTCGTCGATCTCATTTTGTAAGTGACTTTGTGAAGTTAATATAAAGAAGTATTTTTTTCCGTCACGTCAGATGATGTGTTCAATCTTGATATTTGATTTACATTTTGTTATGACATCTAGCCCATTAATCCATATATAGAATGCATGTTCGTAGTTTCTTGTTTGTCTTTTGGTGAATGCAGGTCAGCCTTGGGAGGATATTTGTAGTCGAGGAACAATCGGATGAAAGGGATCGACACTGGATGCGGAGTTTAAGGTAATACTATCGGATCCCTATACTTTGTACTTTATACATGAATGTGGGGCATTGTCAGGATAGTTATTAAAAGTAGGAGACTTTAGACGGTTAGCTCTGCCTGCACTTTAGAGCCCTAGTGTAGTTCGTAGGGGGGTTTTCCCACTATAGCAAAATTGGCGACCATACTGGGGAGCCTCTAGGGTTCTTAGGGGATATTTTTGGGTGTTTTAATTGGTTTAATTACCTCTTTGAGTTCTCTGTAAGTTGTTGAGTCTTCAAGGGATTCTGGTCTGCCATACCAGTACTCCCTCCCTAGTCAACTTGACTGTTAATTTTATTTTTTTTGAGAAGTTACAGAGGTATATGCAGCCTGTAGTGGGTCTGCATGCGTACATACGTGCCCTACCATTAGACAGCCAACGTACATACACAGGATGCTTAAGCATCAGTAGCGTGCATGTGTCAAGAAGCCTTTTTCTTAAGAAGAGGCAGTCATCCTCTTCCCTGATTGAAGTCTAAATTCTCAGGGGTTTCTCGATTTAGTACTGGTCTCTGTAGTTACAGTCTTTAAGCCTAGGTTTGACATCAGTTTGCTTGTCTTTTTAAAAAAATATTTCTTGTATTTCCTAGCTTTTTTAACTTATTTTTAGCTTGAAATTTTAAGAAAAATGAGTTGTGATATTCATCGGTTTCTTTTAGAATATTTTGTTACCTCTACTTTGATTGGAAGAAAATATTAAAAAAAAAAAAACTTATCTTGTTAAGTCTCTTTCTTTTTTGGCATTTACTTTGCATTGTTATTTGAAAAATAAATTAGCATAGTGTTGTTTTTTCTTCTCATCTTAAAAGCATTTCAAAAGAAAATAAGAAAGATAATCCTTCTTTGCTAATGTTCTTATAAGTTTATTTTTTCGCAAGAGTATTAACAACATCAGTTGCACTACCACACCCCTTTTGAGTAAATGAAGCCAGTAAAAAGAATGCTAATTAAAATTAACTAGACTTTTGATGTTTGTAGGGTCAACCAACTAGTTTAGGGTTAGGGCCTTGAATTAGGTTGGAGAGGAAACTCTTCAAGGTCGTTAAATCAAACATTGGATTCTGAGTTAGGGAGTGTAAAAAGTCCAGTAAACGTTAAAGTTATCTGAGACGCCCCTCTAACACAGGGGCTAAACAAAAGGTCGTGTGTGGAAAGGTAGCGAAGATAACCCCTCCAAAATTGGACCAAGCGTAATGGGGAACGCATATAGAGGACTAGTCTTGGGATTCTGTTGATCGCATTTTTCACAGATCTTTGTGGGTCTCGAATCCATTCGCGGTCCTCAATAATCTTCTGTAACACTTGCTTTCGATACCCTCGATAGGTTTCGGGCTTGATACCCTGCTCATTACGGTCCACCCGACTGTCGACTGTACCCGCCTTGTGACTGTTCGCGAGATGGAAACTTAGTTTCCTTTATTTTAGGGACTTACACAGGTGACTATGGTGATATACCACGATACCTAGGGAAGATGTTAGGCCACTCTTTGTAGAGTATACCCGGAGGGTGCTTCCGTGTTTGAGTTTCACTTGCATCGGTAAGTTTCTCTAGTGTTGGCTGGTGTAACTGTTCTTCCTACTAGTTAGTCGTTTGCTTGATATTCCTTTAGGAGATTTTAGTGTGTGCTTTGTGCTCCCTATTTTTCCATAGTGAGTTATTCAGTCATTGCTTTGGGTCTCTTACCCAAGGTGGTAGACCGCCCACTCTGCCGGTCATGAGGACGTTTTGGTCTTCCTCTTAAAAACGTGGAGCCGCCTCTTTATAGGCGTTGTTTTTATACCAGTGGTTCGCCAGAGTCAGTGTGTCAGAATTTTACGAACTTGAACGATCCCACAAGGGGATAACCTATGCATAAGATCTTCATGGCTAAAGTTCCTGACGATACCAACCAAGGAACCCCTTCACAAGGGGATTCTTGTTCTTTTCCTTTCTTCAGAAATGGTGGTGTCCCTTTGATGTCCACTTTGTACATTCCTGGGTTGAATGTGGGACTACCGG
>SNQJ01S0173943.1:0-20286 GCA_010110895.2 Picea sitchensis | reverse complement strand
AGTGTTGAGAATGAAAGAAGAGAGGAGGGGTGTGAGAAAAAGAAATCTAAATAAAATTTAAGTATGGTGGAATGGTAATATAGGAGAGGAGATGAGAACATGAAACTTCGAAAGATTCTTCAAAATCAGACCTCTCGACAAGATCTTGAATAACTTAGGCATACGGAAATGGATTTCTGATCCGAAAAATGCATGGCAAAGCTAAGACTGAGGGCTACAAAATGAACTTATAAAAGTTCAAAAAATATCTTCTTTTGATATCAAGGATTTTATGAATCCAAGAGAGGGAAAATATAGATGACCAAATTTTGGTCAACGATCCTTTATCGTTTTAATGTTTAGAAAGGAAAATTCAAGATCTCTTGAGTAAGTGCTAACCAAGCCAAGAAGATGATTGAATCAAGTAGGAAGTTTGTGCTACTCTTCTTGAGACAACATTAGCAAGGAGATAAATTGGTAAAAGTGAAGGCATCCCTAGAGGGATGTACCAAAGTGAAAAAACACTACTTGGTGAAGCTTCTATAGAGAGCCTAAAGAGATACCACCTAAGAGGGAAGTGAAATATGAGATACTATTGCTTCCCGACTTGACATTGCCAAACATGGGATTGTATATGTAGTCCATATTGAAAGATGGTGAAGAGGACATGCAATTGCATCAATTGTTAAAGAAAGGAGTCATAAAACCAAGTGATTTACCTCATAGTTCACTTATAATTATAGTGCCCAAGAAGGATGGTACTCGAAAAATGTTTATCAACTACATAGATCTAAAAAGGAATAAAACCCTCTACATAGGATGAATATCGTACTAGATTTGGTACAACATGCCAAGTACTTCATCAAACTAGATTTCAAACCGAGATACAACTAGGAGCGATTCAAGGGAGAAGACACCTATAAAATTGACTTCAACACAAGGTAAGGTATGTTTGATTGGTTGGTAATGCCATTTGCTTTATGTAATAGACCAACTACTTTTATGCATTTGATGAATAATGTTTCGTGTCTTTATCTAGATTCATTTGTAATTATGTAGATGGACATTATTTCAACCTTAAGTTCTATTGGAAAGAGCATGTATCACATTTGATGCAGGTGTTAGAGACACTGAGGAAATTGAAGTTGTTGGTGAACCTTAAGAAATGTGAGTTTTCTCAATAATCTCTAGTGTATTTGGAGCATGTGATTGGTGGAGGAGAACTCAAGATTGATCCTACAAAGATGGAGACCATCATGAAATGGTCAAAACCTACCAATATTATTGAAGTGTGAAGATTTGTAGGACCAACAAAGTACCTTCTAAATTTCACAACTTCTTGTTTCAAATGTGATTGCACCACTTCATGTTATAAGTACTAAGGCAATTAATCGATTTTAAAATTTAGTCCCCACTTCGTCACTAAAATCTTATGGATACCTTTATGATACCTCAACTAATTCAAATCTTATAGGTACCTTTATAATGACTCAACACATGTAGGAACCATCAATTCATTAGATTACTCAGCTCAAAGCTTTAGAATATATAAAGTGCTTAGATAGCTTCCACGATATGTAGTCACCAGTTCAAAACTTTAGAATATGTAGGAACCATCAATTCATTACTCAGCTCAAAGCTTTACAATATATAAAGTGCTTAGAGAGCTTCCACGATATGAAGATTTAGTCATCAGTCCAAAGCTTTTGAATATATAAAGTGCTTAGAGAGCTTCCAGCTATGAAGATTTAGTCAAAATGGATGTTATTGTGGCTTTTGTTTTAAAATTCCATGTCAATGTACTTGCTATCCAATGGAGTCTATGGACGTACCACGATTGGTTTCCTAGGAAAGCAGGTGATGCGGTCAGCGGGAGTAGTTGAGAAATTTTAAGCAAACGCGCTAGAGTAATCTACTCACCTTTGCCTTTTTAACTGACAGGTCCTTATATTAAGGAATAGGAATAATTTTTCGAAAGTAGCAAAAAGTTTAATCTACACTATATTTATTTATATATATTAAGAATGGTTGTTTTTAAGGAGTTAGACTTCAAATTATTTATAATTAATTATTAGATAAAGATGTAACCTACATTTACCATCTACTCTACTACATAAAATTATTCTACATTATATTTTGAATTTTACCAAAATCAAAATAAAAATAAATAAAAACTGAATTAAGAAATTATGATTTTTATTTTACATATACCAAAATTATTAAAAACAATTAATTTTTTTTTAAATAAGAGCAACTTTCATCGGCTTGTGCTGTACGGGAAAAAGTCAGACATCATCAAACTTTGAGTTCGACATACATATATTTGCCTTAGGCTAAACTTTGACTTCGAAATACATATATCTGCAGTCGGCTAACGCCTTAGGCTAAACTTTGATTTCCAAATACATATATGTAGTAATATAAAGATTAAGATTTTTTTTTAGGATATTTATTTGAAATTTGGTTAGAAATTGTTGAATTTTGATTAGTGGATTTAAGTGATTATTTTTATAAAAATTGAATACCATATAACTTTTTTAGCATGTAGAATCAATTTCTACATTTAAAAATGAATTCTAAACAACAAAAAATAATAATTGATATACATTTATATCATCCATTTTCCTTTAAAAAAAACTATTTCCTAAAACAACTAATAAACACCCATATATTTGACTTAATAGCCATAAGTATACTTCAAAGTATATAAATAATAATACTAATCATATTTTATTATCATATAAATATTAATAATCAAAGCACCGCCAAATTTTCAATGACGGATGACGATGCCGAATTTAATCAGTATTGTAACAATGGCGTGAATTCGTGTCCAACATAAATTTCCACGAAATTGCATACTTTTCCGATAAGAATAAAGAAGCCAAGTCCATCCATTTGGCTTGTAGACTTTGAAGTATTCCCCTGCAATTTCATGCCGTTTTCCCTCGATGCTGGCTTTCCAATTCCATCTTCTTCGTCTTGATGTATTTGCAGAACCCCGAGCCCTCCATTGCTGTGTTTGTAATCTCCAACAGAAAACGGAGCAGAGCATGAGAATCTGCATCTTCTTTTTCCCAATTCAATGACTCTCGCCGTTTATCTTTGCCTTGTTGTTGCATTTGCACTTATCCTTTTCCTCTTTTCCTCAACATCATGTCTCGGCAGCCGGTACGAGTATTGTACTTCGATTACATCTATATGTGGGGACGTTGCATTCAGCTATCCTTTTGGGAAAAATGGCAGCGGCTGCGGTGATCCTGACTTTCAGCTACACTCCTGTGATTCAGACGGCCATCCTCTGCTTAATATCAGTGGAAACGAATATCACATATTGGAGCCCTCCTACTTGGGCAATGGTAGCATTCATAACATGACAATCCTTGACAACAATATCTGGGGCAGGATTAATAAATGCAAACTTTCAGGTAACTACACTCTATCGTGGTGGCATGACTCTAAGTTATTTGATATGATCGATGGAAACACCAATCTGACGTTTAGGAGGGACTGCGATCAAATTCCTGGTAACAAATATGTATTGGAAGCGTTTAATTTCAGCTTTTGTGATGATGTTTGGTACTACAGTTTGATTCCGGAATTAGACTCAGAGGGGGAACGGTTCTGTACAAGACATCTTCAACTACCAATTAAGAAAAACATCTCTCTGTCGTTGATTAATAATCCGACTTTACAATGGCTGGGTTCTGACATAACATGGCAGCTCGACCTGAATAGATCTCGAAGCTGTGGCGTCTGTTTGGACAGTAAGGGGAGTTGTGGTTATGACATTTCAGAACCGAGTTCAACATTTCTTTGCCATTGTCCCGACGACAACTCCTATCCAGACAAATGCCCCGCCAATGCTATTGGTACGTTTCCTGTTCTTTTTCTGCAAACTTGAGTACCGTAAGCTCAGTGCTCGAATTCTCTCAATCTATTAGGATGCATTAAATTGTCCGTTCTACCAGTAAGCTTGAATCTAATAATCCGACTTTACAATGGCTGGGTTCTGACATAACATGGCAGCTCGACCTGAATAGATCTCGAAGCTGTGGCGTCTGTTTGGACAGTAAGGGGAGTTGTGGTTATAACATATCAAAACCGACAATGTTTCTTTGCTATTGTCCCGATCAGACAACTCGTATCCAGACAAATGCCCCGCCAATGCTATTGGTACGTTTCCTGTTCTTTTTCTGCAAACTTGAGTACCGTAAGCTCAGTGCTCGAATTCTCTCAATCTATTAGGATGCATTAAATTGTCCGTTCTACCAGTAAGCTTGAATCTGGATATGTATGTACGTTTCTCGATGTGTCAAGCATTCTCTCTTAGCAAACTGTGGATGGTTGCAGATACTCAAACTGCTAATCATGGCGGCGATGCAAAGAAGTACGCCATTGTAATCGGTAAACATGATTTCATCCTTTTCAGTATTTAGAATTGGAGTAGGCTAACTCTCGAGCAATCGAGCAATCTTCCGCAGCAATCTTCTGTTTTTCAATTTTTCGAGTAAAAAACCAAACTTTAATTTGGTTAAATTTTTAGTGGTAGTTTGAGTTTTGCATGGAATGTATTTTCAGAAATTTATTCAGGGTTTTATCCCATTTTAAATCAACTCAATTACTCAAAAAAAATAGTATTTTCAGAAATTTATTCAGGGTTTTAATCATTTTAAACCAACTCAACTACTCAAAAATCGATCAAAATTCTGAATTAACTTGAAATTTAAAAACTGACCATCAAAAAACCTACTGAAAAATAAAGGAGATTATTCCCAAATTAACCCACTCCTGTAGAATTAAAGACTATTTGTTTCCGTTATTCTCTTTGAGTTTGGACAAAGATCACATTGACAACAATATCTTCATTCCACCGCAGGTTGTTCCATTGGAGGAGTTGCAATAGCAGCAATGTTCTTAACTTATTACGCAAAGAGGAGAAAAACACATAGCCGGGGTCTCACTAGTTATTTCAGAAAATATGAGAGAAAGGACATGGGAGCGATTGTACTCCCTGGACTTGGGAGAAGCAATTTGCCAATATTCTCTTACGAAGAACTTCGACAGGCTACAAATTGCTTCCATGAGGAAAACGAAATTGGGGATGGAGGGTTTGGGTTGGTCTATGTGGGAAAACTTCGGGACGGACGAACTGTGGAGATAAAGAGATTGTATCAGGACAACTCTAGGAGAGTTGAACAGTTTATCAACGAGGTTGGGATATTTTCGTCCTTGAATCATCCATGCGTCGTTCGTCTTTATGGCTGCACGTCCGCAGACAGTCCAGAGCTGCTGCTCGTATACGAATTTGTCCCAAATGGGACCCTAGCCGATCATCTTCATGGCGATCGCAAAGGTCCCAAAGGATTATCATGGAACACTCGCTTGAACATTGCTATTCAAACAGCCCAGGTCTTATGTTCCTTCACAGCGTTAATCCGCCTATATTCCATAGAGATGTGAAAACCTCTAATATTCTCTTGGACGAGCAATTCAATGTCAAAGTTGCAGATTTTGGGCTTTGCAGACTTGTGCCTGTAAATGCCTCACATGTCACTACTGCCCCACAAGGCACACCAGGATATGTTGACCCAGAGTACCATCAGTGCTATCAACTGACAGAGAAATCCGATGTCTACAGCTTCGAGGTGGTTTTGGTGGAGATCATCTCTGCCAAATTAGCCGTGGACATAAACCGGAATAGACGGGAAATAAACCTTTCTTTCATGGCTATATCGAAGATCCAAGAAGGGGCTTTGCATGAACTATTGGATCCGCAACTAGAGATTAAAAAGAATGATCACGTCAAGGTCATGGTAAGTGCAGTTGCAGAATTGATCTTCCGATGCCTAGCGTCAGAGGGGGATGACAGACCAGACATGAAGGAGGTTGTTGCCCAGCTTGAGCAAATCAGGGGTGTCTGTCCAACTCCAGGTGAACAATGGGGATCGTTTCACAACATCAAACGGAAATTATTTCCCACCTCTGTGCAAGATAAATGGCCCAGCAGCATAACCTCCAATGCCAACAACAGTGCATAAATTTGTCCTTTAAATATACATTTAAAGTTAATCTGCAGCTTTTGGATGCTCGAATCCATCTTACTTTTTTTCGTTAGGTTTATATATATATATAGTATAGACTTAGAGATAGGCAGCGAAGAAAGATACTACCTGATCTTCGCGATGCTTTAACAAAAAATGGCCATACATTGTATCTACGTGCAATATGATTATTGATAATTTAGCGTTTATTGGAGTTGCTTGGTGGTGTATGTAGTGCATGTGTCACCTGGATTTTGAAAGAAATTATAAGGACTCTGTTTTAACTGTGACTTAGTCCGTTGTTCAACCATGGTAGTGATATTGTCTATGAAAGTTCGTATTCCCAAATACATGTTTTTGGGCCATTTCGCCTGTACAAACAGGCATATAGGAAAAGGTTGTGTTTTCTCCTCGTAATAAAATGGTGAAGAAAGACTTTCATCAATGTAATTAATGAATGATAGCATTTTTTTTTTTAAATTTATGTATTTTATAAAATTTTAATGTTACCTTCTATCCATATTTTATGATAAAGACCCACCTCAGGTGACAAAAGTTTTTATCTTAAAAAGCAAGTGATAGGTTCTTATAAAAAAAAGCATTAAGTATTTATAGGAGATTGCACTCATCTCAAGGTATTTTAATCTATGTAATTGGATGTGTGAACAACATCCGATGAAGCAATGGGGGCACTCTTATGATGATAGGTGCACCCTTAGGGGTGCTTAATGCTTTGTCTAAACATTTGGAAATGCATGTTAAACCTTTTACCATTTCAACATTTTTTGGTTTACTATTTTACTATTTTTTACTTTAGGGTTTTATCATTTCAATATTTTCTGGTTTATTATCATTAGAATAAAGTGAAGTTGAAATTGTAATTTGAGATTAATGAAATTGCTGGCTTTTAATTTAAAATAGATTCAACACTTTCTAATATTCTTAGTACAACCAGATTGTGCAATATTAATATGTGATATTTGCAATTCCTTCAATTCAAAATTATTCTTTCCAAATTTGAAAATTAAAACACCAGTTTTCTTTCATGCTATTTTAAACCACCTAAAAAGAACCAATTCATAAAACATTTACACTACCACTTCCATATAAAAACCTATCACTTCAACATTTTAAGTAAAATTTCCTAGAGATGCATAAGACACCCTTTTGTTTACCTATTTTAATGGTATAGAAGTGAAAAACAAATACTAATGATGAAAAAACATGTGTTCTCTTGCTTTTAATTATTCATTGTGTTTCCATGATTGGGAAGTCTTATGCTCCACTTCCAACAAAGGAAAAGGTTGTTTTTGGATAAAAATTCCTTTAAAGCTAATTCTAAAGCTCCATATGTATGCTTTAAAGTTTAGGATGGTTTAATAGTTGAATGATATTAACTTCTTAGTTTTCATTGAAGTTCGTTATGTACTTTCGTTTGTAACCATTGTAGGTAAGTAGGAGAGAATTTTAAAGATCATCAACATCTTTTAAACCTCATTATATGTATATTGTAATTAATGATTGTCATACTATGGCATGTAAACAATGTAAATGTATTAATGATAACTGTAACTCCGCCAACAACTAATTGTGGAGGTTGTTGACGATAGAAATCGCAACGAATATTTTTGCCCTGAAATTCACAGAAAGCAAGCCTATTAATATAAGCTAATCCATATATATAATGCTAGTAGGTGGGACCCCGTTGAAATTGAGGATCAATTTTGGTTCTTATTTGATGTTATGTCGTTGTTCCACACTGCTTACAAGTTTGGGCATGATTGATGTTCCAAGGTTGGTTCTATTCACAACAAATGAGTGATGGATAATTCATGCTATGAATGGGTTTCTTTACTCTAAATTCTCAATTACATATCACAAAGAGCTTATGAGAACTCTTATTTACAATGCTATTGGCGCCATGATATATTACATATTACACCTACACAAAACATATGTTACCTTGGAAAAGAATAAATAAATATGGAAAGATCAACAGAATCTCCAAAGTCCCAAAGTTAACAAGAGGTTGCCACATTAGATTTGGGAGATATTCCTCCAGGAGGTTTTTCCTGTCGAAGATTCAGCCCTAAGCCGCCAAAATTGTCCTACCCTGCTAACGCGGTCTAAAGGTTTTGAGTTATGCATGATACTTTAGCAGGGCGAAATATGTAGTTTCACATCGCGTGGGATTTGCAACATTGACTATCACGCCCATTATGTGGACAAAACATGCTCAACGATAAAATTTAGAGCAATCCCGCGAATTGAAACCACGAGCAGAATGACGAGGTATGTGGCGCTATGGTGGATTGGGGGCCAAAGGTGTGGACCCAAACCACCTTTGAAGCTTCAATCACATTCTGTATAATCCAATCCAAGAGCGACGTATAAAGGCTTCCCAAATTTCGCATTGCGATCTAACAAATCACACTTCATTGCGATTGTAACATACTCAAATGATGTAATTTCAGAGCGTCCTGCTGGAATTCAAAACCACAAGATGGCTTAAAGGGCTACATGATGAAAGGGAAATTGCGATCAAAGCGTGTGGACCAAAACCGCTAGATGTACTCGGCAATCATGTTCTTTTTATTCAACGTGCTAAACTGAGAGAAACATCGGCAGCCCTTTACGCTGGAGCCTCGCCCCATCCTTCCAAGTGAGAATTCAGCTTAATGAACGAGAATGGTAATTGAAACCGCTTCACCCATAAATAGAAGGCATGGAAGCTCGTCGAGGAGACATAATCACTAAAATCAGGGATGGACAATTTCTTCTGCAAACCTTATTTGAGATTGTGTCCTACGTAAGAATACACAATACGTCCTACGTAAGGATGCACAAAACGAAAAGTCTTTGGACGGGATGGCCGGCGACTCCTCCCAGTGGTCTACTGATCTCAAGACAAATAGAGCGTTGAAGAGAGGCTCCATGGTTGAGTAGATCTCCCTATTTTGTAATATTTCGATAACATGTAGTTGTTCTCTAGTTTTGTATGAGATATAAGACTTTTGCATTAATAGAAGTCAACTTTCGGCCATCTTGTTTAATATGTGCTAAAACACTCATGCATTGAGGATCCATGTGAGGGTTGTAGTTGTATTGTATCGTAGGTTTGATTATAGTACTGCTTTTGACCTATTTCAAGATTTTATTTTGTTGCCTTGTTTCCTTATGTCGAAATGATTCCGCATAAATGATCCGTGACGCAGTTGTTGTAGTAGCATTGTAATGGAGGTTTGATTATTGTGCGACGTCGGATATATTTCAGTAGCTTAAACTTGATTTCAAGAGTGCTCTTGTGCCCCATTTTTTCTTCACCAGTCGCTTGAAGGCTAGATGCTCATGGAAGACTTGTTCACCTTCTCACTAAGTCTTCCTTCTCACACCTTTAAACTTAAACCACCTGGACAGTTATCGAGACCTCATTTCTATGCATTGCTTTTGTCCAGCTTTGTTAAGATATTCTAACCAGCTCTCGTCCATTTGACTTCCACTCATAAACCTACCTCCAAACCTTTTTTGATGGGTGTTGGGATTATCCTTTTGCAATCTGAGGGTGACTCTAGTGCTAACATTCTTGGCATCATTGTTGGGGAACTAATTGAAGACATTTCCCCGGGATTGAATGACAATAAATTTTGACTCAAGGTGCATCGCAAATCGCCTTGAAGATTGTAACTGCACCCTGCTGTAATCCATTGTTTCGGCCAGGTCTCAAAGGAAGATATTATCATTGAGTCTACCTTATATGCCTCCTGCAACACCCCGGGTTGGACCCGTAAAATATTATCAAGAAAGGAAAGATTCTCAAGAAGGATTTTCTATCGCTGTTCCATATTGAAAATCTCCTCGGGAAGAACCATACTGCGAGATCCAGTTTTATATGGTGAAATAAAGTTGGACACATTATTCTGACTAATTACCACCCTTCAATTCACATGATTCCACTAGTTTGAAATGGAGAATATTTTAGCTCAAAGGTATGCTTTATGTGATTTTTCAAAGATAGTAAGTTTTCCAAATCCATTTTCTAGTAGAGATGAATGGGAAAGCAGCCTTCCTAAATTTTGAAGAGAAGAGTGGGAGGTACCAAATGAACACCTGCTCGATTTTCATGATTTTATTCATCAACTTCATATCTTGCATGAAGATGTTTAGATAAATATTTTCAAGTATTCATTAGAAGGGATTTCTCTTGATTGGTGTTGATCTCTTCCAATTGCAAGTATCATCTCTTTGATAGGTTTTCATGCAAATTTCGAATCGTTTTGTAAAGATTATTTTTAGTTGAGTATCTTTATGAAAACAATTGTGATGATTTTTCCTTGTTTCATGAAGATTATGATAGCCATGAAAACCATATTTGTGATGAAGCATTTATTGCAGAAGAAAACATTTACCATGAAGATCATGAGGTGTTGGATGATATTCATTATGATAGCAATAACACAGAAACATATGGAATCATATCAGATGTATCTTTTGTCTATGAAGATCAACATGTATCTTTTGAATATTCCAATGTCAAAGAGGAGGTGTATTCTACAGTAGATATTTTCCCTAACTATGAAGCTGAGATAGATGAATAGTTAAAAAACTAGGGAATTCTCTTTGTTTTTTCCTGCTTCTTCTAATCTGAAGGGATTTTGTTTGTTTCTCTCATGAAGAAAATGCGAGGATATGTTTTCCTTGAAATAGATATTTTTGGCAGCCCTGATTATGATGAAGAAGTTGTTTCAAATGTCACCAAAACAACATTGGATGAATATCAAGGTCATGATTAAAGATGAGATTCTTTCATGGATTTTGGAACCCCGTAGAGTATTGTTCATGTATATGATGATTATGAATCCGATCCTTAGGAGATCCATGAAGAAGAAAAGGAAGATGTAAAATGTGCAACTTATCTCTCCTCGTCCAACACTTTGTAAAATGAACAACACACCCGGGATTAGCCAACCTCGCATCAATCCTTTACCAACTTTTACATGTTGAGAACATCAAACAATAGTTGAGCAATAATGAAGTAAAGGAGGTAATTTCATACCAATTTAGCATGCCTTATTATAAATTTTATGACCTCAGAAGGCAGTATATGGACTTGAGATTTCCAAAAGCATTAAGAGTCTTCGCAAAATTATTCATCTATCATCATTTGGGGGTATTGTCGTTGTTCCAAAACATGTTTTAATTATGTTGTCATACCTCCCTTACCTTTTGTAGATCATTTGCAATAAAAAGAAGAATTATGTTACCAAAAGGTTTGGGTGGCTATGGTGGAATTATGTCTTCACCTGAGCATTGTGTGTAAAATCGTTAGTTTAGATTGTGCATAAACAAACTCCATTGAGCATGTTTGTTTCTTTTGTTGAGAAAAATATAGAAGCCCTGTATTCAACAAATGCTTGG
This sequence comes from Picea sitchensis, assembly GCA_010110895.2. Lineage (NCBI taxonomy): Eukaryota > Viridiplantae > Streptophyta > Pinopsida > Pinales > Pinaceae > Picea > Picea sitchensis. The sequence continues at coordinate 8,848 of SNQJ01S0173943.1, read as the reverse complement.
AGTTCTAATCCAAACCAACAGCCTAAGGCACCTAAACCTTATTCTTGGCAGCTCATAGGGGAGCATGCCATCCCCATGGAGCCAAATGTTATCACATGTAGTTTTCAAGGGAAACAGGTCGTCCAATTCCTTTGTTTGCACAGGAAACGTTAAAACATAGCATTTAGAGAATTCCTTTTCGGGATTGAAATACAAGCAACAAGAAGGTTTGATTAACAGGAGATCCCATGTGCATTTCAAATTAGCGGCCCTTAGACAATCGAAATTTAAAATTCACGCAAGGAATACGGACTATCCAAACGTCTCAAGTCTCGGCAATCTCACTGTCCAAAACAAGAGGACAATACCTTAACCCATCTAACACTTCGAAACATGACAGCCTTCGTGAGGATTGAAAGTGAAAGCAAAAGAAAATATCTCAAGATCAACTCCCTAAATGACTTCACCGTCCAAAATCAAGAGGCCACATGAGGTAGGATCTCTCACTCATAGATACAAAACCTAGAGGATGTGTAAGAGCTATGCATTGAAAGGCACCAAGACCTAACTCCCAAGTAATTAATATGGACCGTTGATCTTAAATCAATAGGAACCATTGATCTTTGCAACATGCAAGGAAGTCCAAGCCCTAAAGCCAACGAGAGGTTTCACGCCGTGATTCGGGAGATTATCCTCCAGATATTTTGTGCCTCAAGATTCAAATCTCCTCCCAAGTACAAAATTGGCTCCTACACCAAGCACTGCCTAAAGGGTTCCGAGATGGAAGATGATAAATTTTAGTTAATGCTAAAATAGAGGGTTTCCCAGATCACGTGGATTTGCAATGATCGATGGTCACTAATTTCATTGGCAGGAATAAACATGCTTAAATGATAAAGGGATTCTAGAGCGCCTGTGAATCGGAAATCAAGGGTATAATGGAGGTGCGGCATTTGGTGGTGGATATGGGGCTAAGGGTAGACCCAAACCGCCCTTGGTATATTCCATAATCAAATGCTTATATGGGGTCCAATCCAAGCAGGATGCATGGCAACAAAAGTAGCCTCTTCAAATCGCAGATTGTAAAGTGCATCAATCTAATTACACTTCATTGCGGGATGGAACATGTCGAATGATAAATTCTGTGAGCTGTCCCGCAGAATCAAAACCGTTTTTCACATGGTAAGGCATAAGGACTACATGGTGAAAGGTGGTGAATTTAGGTCTCAAAAGAAGTGTGGATCCAAACCTCCTTTCGACGCCGCCCTAAATCACGCCTATTCAACACATCACATGAGAGCACACGTGAAGATCCCCCCAGGCATTGAGCCCTTCGTCCCATCCCGGCGATTCGCTAATGAACAGGAATGGTAATTGAAACCGCTAACTCCATAATTAGAAGGGAATCATGCTCAGCCAAGGAGAACGCCACCTAAGGTACCCTTCTGATGAATGGTTTCTTCTGCGTGCCCATTTTGAGCTTAAGGTCTGGAGAAGAATGCTACTGACACAGCCTAACGTAAGGATTCACGGTAAGAAAATCCTGATTCGATGGCTGTGATGACCTCCTAGCTGTTGTCTCATAACTGATATGAGTATAAATAGAGTAGTTGAATAATTTGGTAGAGGTCTATGGTTGAGCAGAGCTCCAGGCTATTTTGTAATATTTTGATAAATATAGTTGTTCTCCGGTTTTGTATGATCCATATTTCACATTAATAAAAGTCACTTTCATCATCTTGTTTAATTTGTGTTGAAATACTCATGCATGGAGGATCTAGATGAGGTTTGTGGTTGTATTACAATGTAGGTTTGATTATAGTATTGTTAGACCTTGCTTTATTTTCTTTTGCTGCCTTGTTTCATGTTTGGAAGGGTTGCATGGATGATGGCTGCATGAGTTGTTGTAGTGTAGCATTGTAATGGAGGTTGATTATTATGATGTTGTGATATATTTCAGCGTCTTAAACTTGAGTTCGTTATGCTCTTGTGTCTGCATTTTTCTTCACCAAGCTTCTTGAAATCTAGATGCTCATGGCATACTTGTTCACCTTTCCCACTAAGTCTTCCTTCTCACACACCTTTAACCTTTAAACCTTGACCTAAGTTAACAGGACCCTCTATGCATTGCTTTGTCCATTTTCTCTCATTGCAGTTAAACCATTGTCAGGGCTGTTTTGTCCATTTGACCTCCTTTCATAAACCTATCTCCACAAACATTTTGATGGGTACTGGCTTATCCTCTAGCAATCCAGGGTGACTTCTGACGCTAACACTAGGGATAACTAAGGATATTATGTCTCAGGCCCACAGGTCCCAGACATGGGAGTAAATCAGAGCCATCTAATTTGAGCCTTTACCTGGAGGGCTCCATCCACATCCACTGACTTTATCGCTCTGACCCTGAATGATCCTGACACACCTGATATCCAAAGTTTTGAGGCTAGAGCATCGTAGACATTTTTAGTCAAGATGTTACCAAATATATCTCCCCAAGTCCATATTAGAATACTCGGTATGTTAGTCAACATAATGCCTGAGTTAACCAAAGCCCCGCAATAGTGATCCTATTCGGACGCCTCTTCGCCAGTAATACTGAGCTCTTCATTAGATATCCAATGAGCCAACACAACCCCTGACCTACCCAAACCTCTTTCCTGATACAAGTAGTATATACATTGTTGCTTAAGTGTAGTGATAAGATCGAGCAAAAGCAATGAGTTTTTTCCCAATCCCAGGGTCTCATCCTCTCTACTACGGATAAAGTGGCTTGTTCCAGGATTCCAGGCCAGCGAGTGAGTAACTAAATCCAATGATTTAACCAAACTTCTCCAAGTGTTTAAGATGTTTAGAGTCCTAATCATGGAGCTTTTTAGCCAAGACACCATCGTGTTAGAGGAAAGGTATTTGTCCTTGTAACACAAATAAATATGGAATAATAATAATAAATAACAATAAATAACTAATAATCCAATAATGAATAATGAAGAGTTATGACATCCTAATGAAAGGACACATCTCTTCATGAAAGGACACCCCAATGTGGGTATAAGGCCCTTGTTTCTCATTGTAATATCATCTCCTATCATATTCATTATTCATATTATTATCCTATATGTATTTATGTGTACTATCCCATTTATATATGACTTATTTCTGTGAGCAACCTTTGTTCTGTTCAGCATTTGATATCATGAGCGACATCCCATCTCTGACTTCATTATCCTGAATCATTTGGTTAAAATTATGTTTCCTTTGGAAACATATATATTGGTTGTTAACAGAACTACAAGAATTTTAAGAGCTCAGTAACTGGTCCCTTGACCATACTGGCTCTTGGCCATACTGAAGTCTAAAATTTCCACCTATCACAATATTGAAAAAATAAACTATTACCCGCAAAATTTTTAAAATAATTAAAAAGTAAAAGTAAAGATATTCCTTCCACCCTACTGACAAGAATATTGAATACTTCAGCACAAGAATTAAATATCTCTATCATGGAAATTCACGTAAAATAATTTTTTGAACAAGAAGTTAGGTTGCCATTAAAAATAAATAAAATAAACACACACACACACACACACACACGTCACACATATATATATATATATATATGATAAAAAAATAAAGAATATATATGGCAGGAAAACAAAATATTATAATTCTATTATAAAGAAAATAAGAATAAAACAAAATATTATTACCAGCCTAGCCCGGTATTATTATATTTTCATACAATTTAAGTATTTGTTCATTATACCAATCCATACATTTGCCATAGAAGTAAATGGGTAAATTGCCACCGCTTAACAAAAAGTCGTGACCTTGATAAAACAAAAGAGAAAGGAAAAAATAACTCTACGCTATATTAATTTTAAGAAGTGAAGAATATATGGTGAAAATATAAAAGGAAGATATATAATAAAAAGTCAAAAGTTTTAATTAAAAAAGAGGTTGTTATTAAAAAGTTCATGCAAATATGTGAGTTAAAGAAGGAGTATAAATAAAATAGTTCTTTTGGAAAGTGTGAAGGTAATATTAAATTATTTTTCATTAATTTACCAAGGAAAAAAAATAAGAGATTAAGTGAATATAAAAGTACTTTGGTAAAGTATAAGAAAATATTCAAATTTTTTAAACCTCTATTTTTAAAAGAAGAATTATTAAGAATTATTTTCTTAAAAGAGTATAAAGAAATATTAGAGGAAGATATCTATTAAGTCAAGAAGCTTAAGCCTTATTATTATTAAAGGGATATAATAATTATAAGGTCAATTCAAATTAAAAATGGATTTTAAGGAAGGAATATTTTCTGTTAAAAATCATCTAATTAGATGCATCTGATTATTGATATTTAGAGAAAATCTCTCTCAAGAAAAAAAAAAAAAATTAGGGATCCACATTTTCCGTGATAAGAAGAAAAAATCACATTAGTGTCGAAGATTTTGCGAATCAATTAATAATTCCAAAGACAAGTGTAATCGAAAAAAAAAAGACCTTTTTGGAAATAAATATGACATCAAGGACCTATCGTTCACACTTGAAGATTATAAACTCATATCGAATTCTGAGGTTACAACTATATATGAAAAAAGAGGTTGATATAATCCCCGGCTCGACTTGGTTAGAGACATTGGGTAGCTTAATATTAAACTTCTTGAGCAAAAGTTTTAATGTTTTCCTACAAGAAAATGTAACACCATGTTTCCCCTAGTCTCTAAAAAAATAACTATATAGGCCAAGAAACAAGTGGAAAACCAAAAACCGAATGTTTGATTTGATGGACCTTAGCCAAAGGTTGATGAATGTAAATTGCTATTTTAATAGAAAATGGTTATGTGATGCATGATTGTTGAAAGAGGGGATGTGCTAAGAGAAACCACGAATGCTATGAAAGGTGGTGGAGGGGACTGGAATGGTTGTGTTAACCTCCATCTAACCAATACCATGCTGGAATTAATTGCTCGGACCGTAACAACATTCCTCTGACCTAGAAATGAATTGCAGTTGGGCTGGTAGGTGGGAAGACCTCTTCAAGAGTTAATGAGGGATGGGTAGGTGAACCACCCACCGTAAGGCTTCCGTGACCCCACCACGGATCGAATTGAGCCACACACACCCGCAATGGAGAAAGGAAAGAAAGGAAGGTGGTGGGTAGAGAGAGACCTGCGAAGAGTGCAAAGAAGAGACTCTCAGTCCAGGAAGGACTCCTAAAGAGGAATAATGAGTTTGATCACAGAAAAGGAGATTGAGCTAATGAGAAGGAGAGAGTAACCTTCTCATCCTATCTATTTCTCAGATTGGGAGAAGGAGAGCAACCTTCAGCCTAACTTCGCTGAGCTGGAAGTAAGAGATTGAATATCACAGCATCATGGCTTAAGCTCGGGGTTGGCCAGTGATAAATCCATTGGGAGTGACTAGTTTACGGTTGGGTGGAATGAGCACCCCTCTTCGCCAATTGCATCACACTTTATGGTTCTAATAAGTGTTTTCTTACCTTATTATTTGAATTGTAAATAATGGATGAATTCTTGTATTTATACATCTAAGAATGTTTTTTGTATTGAATGATTAATTTATGAGTATGCATTTGTTCCCCTGAGAACCTATATTTCTTCTTGAATCTCCATACATCCCTCGCTAATCACCAAAGGCTTTCCCCAAGAATTTACATCACCGTTTCGGAGTTGGAGCAGTTCTAGGAATAGCTACCATTTTGGTAACCCCACAAGTTACTTTTGCTCCTTGATTCAGAGTTTAAAGCTCTGCATGAAAGTTAGGAAGGTGTTTCCTTTAGACCAATAGTCTAGGATACTCTGAACTTGCACTTATTTCCTTAACCAAAAAACCGACTAAGAGAGAGGATTATAGCCTAGGAGTTATATGAAGATCCACATGAACAGGGTCTAGGAAGTTGGAGCTCGAGGCTCGAGATGTCAAATTGCAACAATGTTGAACCCCACACCAGCTATGAATCACGATCTGGCGAATGAAGATCGAGGGTGAATCACCACAGAAAGCATCTAATGTGAAAAATAACGTCACGCTTAGTTTATGCCCGCATTCACCTCCTTGTTGTTGATCTCAATACCGAAGATCAACGATCCCTAAGACCAGAATCGCTTAAAGCACTTTCTAGATTATGAGGTAAGAACTCTCTCGCAGTGAGTAACGATAGTGGGGTTCCCCGCACTTCTCGGTGGAGCCGTCAATTGTCTCTTGAACTGACCGAAGTTTGACACGATCCCCAAATGCAAGCAAAGGATCGCGTGGTATGGAGAAATATTCAAGGAGATCAAAGATCAAAAGAGATAGCATTTTCAAGAGTGAAAACAAAATCTAGGAGACGACCTTAGGAGGAGAAAAGGTTTAATCCTTCGAGCACTTAGAAAATCTTCTAAGTCGAAAAGTCGGTGATCGTGAGGAGGAGTGATAGTGGTTGTTGGATCACAACGCCAAGGATCGACAACCGTCTGATCCAGGCAAGGTGCATGAACCTTAGTGCCTTTCACACGCAGGAGAAGAGGACTTACAAAAGTTTTGAAGTCTTGAAGTAATTTGAGGTTGTTCATCACCAGGAGAAGAATTTTGACCTCGGGACCAGAGGAATACGCGGGAGCATGGATCTAAAACTCCTGAGGAAGGTTCTGAGGGTTTCAGCTGTAAATGAAGTTACCAACTTAATGAGAACTATGACTCAAAATAAGAACTTTAGCCCCCCAAACCCATATTTTTGCATAAAAAACATCAAAATCAACCCCAATAAAAGGTAGTGTTACCCCAGAAGCACCATTTTTTTAAAAGGGTCAAAATTACAACATTTTTCAAACATGGCCTCAAAAACTTAGACAAGAGTTCAAAACCTTCAAATTGGCACCTAAAAAAAATTATTATGTTACAATTTTTTATTTTTTTTCAAAACGCTAATTTATAAAATATTTTGAATTGTATTTTCAGCAAATGGTACCATTAAAACCAGCAAAACCCTCAAAATCAACCATCAAATTGAAATGTACTTCTACCTATATCATCCATTTTAAATTTGGGGTATTAAAATGACATTTTAAAGTGGTAATTCAAATCATCAAGTATTAGAAAACAGAAATCATTAAATCAACCCTTTTTAAATTTTTACTTTTTAAATCTTAGTTTATGACTCCAAACACAACATAATAATACATAATGCCATGAAAACAATACATTTAAAATACAAAACCCAAATTTGAAAAAGAAAACAAAAAAATATTTTTTTTTTTTTTTTTTAAAGAATAAAAAAAAAATTATAATTTTCCTAAAACAATAATTTTAAAAAATATATATTTATTTTGAAAAAAAAAAAATAGTAAAAATCCATTAAAATCTAAAAAACAAAAAATAAAATGACAAAACAAAAAAATACTAAAATCATGTCAATAAAATTCAAAAATATAAAAACAAATCTAAAATAAATAAAATTAACAAAATATTAAAATTAAGAAAATTTAATTGCAAATTAATTATATATATATATATATATATATATATATATATATATATATATATATATATATATATATAACAAGTCATGAAATATTTCAAAGATTTAACATGGGACATGTATGACATTGTATAACTCTATGAAATATTAAGTCTTAAACAAAAATCTTTCAAATATATTGCCATGAAATATATAACATTTACTTGAAAGATATATTATTTCATAGAGTTATATATATATATATATTTCTCTGAAAGATTGAGATTTAAAGTTATATGAATTGTTTAAAGAGAGTATATATATATATATATATATATATATATATATATATATATATATATATATATATATATATATATATATATATATATATATTTCATGCTATGCACCTTACTACATTAATTTATGAAGCAACTAAGCAATAAAAAATATTTAATTAAACAAAACATCTACTATATCACTAAAACAATTACTCATTATTAATTTGAATTCTTTCAATTTAAACACCTTAAAATAAGATACCTTGTGGTTGCGAAAGAGTCACGCATCTTTGATGTAATTTTTTTATTTGAGTACATCACCTTCACGTCAAGGTTGCCAACTTAGATATAAATGTGGCAAGTTTGCACAAATAGAGGATATGTTGAATAGTGGAATCATATTAGAATTCAGAATCTAAATTTGGATATGTGGTATTTTACAATAAAATGGAGAGATAATTGGGCAAGGGTCAGGACCCGTGGGCAAAAAAACATAAAATTACAAATAAATAAATAATAATAATTAAGTAAAAAAATGAAAAATAATTAAAATTTAAAACAAAAACACAAAAAATGACATAATATATAATTATATATTTTTCTTCATGTGGTTCACCGTGCGGGGGATGGGGTGATGCTCGACATCGCCTCCATGTTATACATGTTATATATATAGTTATAGCATTGAGAAAAGGATTATTGGGGGATGAAAAACTTATTATGGGCTTGAAAACAATTGTAAATCAACTGATCTTTGGAGTTGGGATAAGAAGAAACTCCTGTTTGAGACTCTTGTTACACTTGTTATTCTTTATGGATGTGAAGTCTGGGGCTGTAGTATCTCTTGTGAATCCTGGAGAAAGAGAGAAAATACGAAAGAATTTTATAACCTATAATCTCAAAATTAAAGGAAATACGCCCTATCCCATCCTCCTCTTAGAAACAAGCCTCTCCCCCATTGAGAGCATGGCTATGACTAGATACCTAATGTATAAGAACAAGTTAAAAAACATGGAGGACAAGAGGCTACCTAAAATTTCTTCAAAATCAAGTCATAACCACCATCGACTCAAGCGAGGATGGCATAAAGACGCTCGATCTTGGCTAAACTATTGGGGAATCATGGAAG
>SNQJ01S0173941.1:41168-59474 GCA_010110895.2 Picea sitchensis | reverse complement strand
TCGATGTTCTTTACTTCTGAGCAACACCTTCCACGCCTTCTTCTTTCAACTGCCTTAGCAATGCTATTCCTCTTCTTGGTCTGGTCTTTTCCAGACTCTTCGACATTTAGTACATGCCTACAACAATTTCCAACAAGCACGTTAATTCACAGTTCATGCATAAACATTTTATTGCAATTAATAATTCAAGAGGAAGAATTTACATATCAACACAATACTTATCTGTGCATTTCATGGATGTGTGTCCACGTGGTTGTCATATTTGCTCGACTCACTGTTTTTCCCCTTGAGATACCCATTGTGTGCATGATCCCAATCAACACTTTACAAAAGTCATCGAAGTCTCCTATTCCTCGCGGTCACTCACCCTCCATGCCTAGGCTCAGGCATCCCCTTCTCTGCTATACAATCCCTTAGTCGATCCATCTTTCCTTGCCAAGGATTTCTCGCACAAGAAGAGTTTTCAAAGACTTTATCGAGTCTTATAGCCGAGGCGTCCCTCTGACTTGCTCCGCCAAGGCGTCCCTTTGGCCCGTGTTATCTCAACACTATATTCTTTTATGACAATCATGGCTTTTCATAGGGTTCTCATGTCACAACAATAGCCTTTTTCCACCCTTTCCAAACTTGACAACCATCATTTGTCCTCCCTGGACAAATATTTCATCTCACCTATATCACATTCATACAAATTTTTTTGAGATTTATTATCAATTCCAATCAAATTTCTTTCAAATATGTCACCCAGAGATTTCAAATTCACATTTTCATTTTCAGATCTGTTCCACATAGGAACCAGATTCACAAGTATGAGATTTCCTTCTCATAATAGTTTGACTCTTTCATAACCAACATGCATTGGTCCCCCTTATGGACTTATTTTTCTGCCATAGCCAAGACCCTTCTTGCAATTTCAACTTCAATAAGCCAACCAAACTGTTAGTTCTCATGCACATTATATTTTCATTGCACACTTGCAGTGATTTCCAAATAATTTTCAGAATTGTGCATACTAACAATTGCATCATATTCAATGATAAAATATAAAGGAAATACCATTCCTTACACATGCATTACTTCAACATACCAAGCTTTTTCAAATGCAATCAATTCATCATATGAATTTAACCAATTTCCCAATGTCCATGGCAACATTTACACACAATGCACCCTTGCATTGATTCCAGATTATCACATTTCATATTAGACACTCTTTCCATGGTGTGTTGGGTCTCAACCAACCTCTCACCACATGGATTATTTATCCACATTCATTATTACAACATGATTGTTCCTCCTGCTTTGAGCTGATCGTAGACTCAAATCATTACACTTGAAACTAAAAGTTTCACACGAATGCCTTTAAGCATTCTTTCTTTACTAGTAACCAAGGTGTCAACACTCATGGCCACCAAATACCTTTCTTTACCATTGTTACATTCTAGTAGAATATTGGAAGGTTCTTCTCTCATAATGGGCAGTCTATTTCCTGCCCTCTCGTGCAAACATGCATTTCCTTAATGCATTAGGTCAATGTGTTGCTCACGAGTAGTATTGCTCCCAATCATTCCCGATTGGTCAATGCATTCATGACTCATTAGTTCATGATTTTTCTTGCAAGGATCTCAATCATCATTCACTATCAAAGGTTCCTCCCTTTGTCCTTCAAGTCCCTATTTCCTGAATCATACCTTTCTTGGGTATCAATGGCATACAACAACCGCTCAAAATTATTTTCATTTTTTATTAAAATAAAAAAATTATTTTAGAAGGGATTCTTACCCAATCCTTTCATGCCTTATGCCATATAGGTATGGACACTTTTATACCTGTCCTGGATGCCAAAACTTCTATGATATTACCTCATTAGTGGTGCTTTCATGGGAACTCCCAAGGTCCCTTCAACAACTTTCAACAACAAACTTCTTGTTTTTACCTCTTCCTGAGGTTATTCAACACTGACAACTGTCTTTCCCAACAACTCCAATCATTTCCTATACATAACATGCATCGTCACATTCACAGTTTACATCAGTTGTCATGTAAATTAAAAGTGCATGTGCCACATCATTTAATTCAACAAACATTTTTAGATACGTTTGAGCATATCTATATGTGTTCCATCACATTTCCCTCAATATTTTGATGAGTGCAAGCATAATCAAAATTTTCCAGTTGTCTCTACAGTCATACACTTGTCAACATTCTCATGTCAAAACAATTACATACATCAACATATTAGTTTCTCGTCCCAAAAAAAACACAATAATTAACAAGAAAAGAGTTAAGGAACTCTTTGATCTGTCCAACTCCTTCTACATAGCTCAAGACTTTTAGTCCAGCTAAATCATTTTCCAAGGCCTCACTGCCTTCACACACTATGGCTTAACTAAGCTCATTGTTTAAAATATTTATTAATTTGTCTATTATTTACTAGCTGTATTTATTTCCACAATTGTTCTTTTAAAATATACAACTCTGTCTCAAAATTTCAGAATTTTGAAAGTGAGAAAAGTGTCCTCCTTTTCTCCTTCTTTGCTTATGCAGTCTACCCCTCTTGGGACTTGCCTGCTCTATTCCTTGAGCAGTTTTCAGCCAAGTTTCATCTCGACTTCCTTGGATAATTTAACATGTTACAACAACAAATTTTTCCCCACAAATTAAGACTAGTGCATTATGCACATTCACTAAAGAGAAAATCAGGTTGGTCATCATTCATTTGCATCTCTTCTATACATGTAGTATATTTCAAAATGTAATCCATGATTCTTATATAAATAATCTTTGCAGCCCACTGCATAATTCACAACAGTCATTAATGATATGGCTCTGTGCTCTTGAAGGAGTCTTCGCACAGTTTCTCCACGGGGAACTTCTTCAACATGAAACCCTCTTGTTGCATGTCCAATACCTTCTGGAATAATCTCATTCTAGAGTCAACTTCAACTTTATTATTTCATAGAATTACTCAATCTTCCATAAGGAATATAAGCATGCATTCTCATTATGCATTTCAAGTTTACATTTATGTAAGCACATCCATCAGTCTGCATTTATAATGTGCTTTTATGCACTCAACCACATGCATAAGTAAGCTATGTGTCTACTATAGGAACACTTCCTAATTTTATAAATATATTTACTTTTTAAAATTATTTAACTCATGATTGTTCACAATCGTTCCCATGCCATCGTCAAGGCAAAATCATGTTGCATTCTATCATAACAACAGAGCATTCTTGGTTATTTATTCTTTCAGCGAGTTACACTAGCTCTTCTTGAGGAAAATGGAATACATCCTCCTCAAACTATTATTTAAACATGACAGTTCAGACCCTCCTACACAGGGCCAACCATGCATCCATTGCATTACTCAGATCTGGAAAGTATACATCTTACCTCATAACCTACTTGATCAAACAGTCATATCATGTCCTTATATATATTGTACATGTGCATCACTTGCACATTTCTGTATTATTCACATACACTCATTAAATCTTATCTCTTATCAGTATTTTCTGATGATGATTTACAATCTCACAGACTTAATCATACTTATGTTTCCCTTTCTCATGGCAACAACCAACAATAATTTGCTCTTGTCAACTTCTATAAAAGTATTTAAAATTCAAAAATACAACTAGGTAATTTACAACATTACATAGGGCAGTAAAATTCCCAAATCCAACTTCCCTTCACGCTTCAGACCATTCTTGGTCAATAGACCTTTATCGAGGAGATCCCTTCCTAGATTCCCTTTCACTGCTACTTGTGCATACTGAGCCATATCCATATGGATGTCATCCACCTTTGGATGTCAACCTGACCCATTGGTCATCTAGTAATGCTCCAACACTACCCGTGTTAGGTTTTATGTCAGTCTTTCATTTATCATTACGACCCTATCCTCATAAGGCACTAGGCATTAACATTACCAATATTTCATTCATGTTTTTAATTTCCTGCTATCATCGGGTCATCCTCATCTAAAAAGGTCCATGAGTAGACCATGCCTTATAACACACCATAGGTTATATTGAGTTTGTTTGCATGTTACATACATGTAACCATTATCATATGCATTACACCATGTCCTCATCTTGCATTTCATGCATAGAAAAGTACTCTTGCCAATACACATTTTGTACACTCATAATCCGACTCATATATCCATCTCACTTTTCCTCTTTATGAGGATTAACAACAACCCCAAATGACTCCTCTTTATCTTGCTTAAATAGATTATCCCCGCTGCAAGTTTCAACCATTATAGGTCAAGTAAACTAACCTTACAATTTTTCATTAGTCCTCTGGTCATGAGGAGTTATATACACAGGGTTTAATCTTTTATTAAAGCAATAATTATAACCACTAAGGATCCTATCAGTCCATACCAAATTTCCTTAACCACAAGGGGATTATTCATAAGGGTCTTATCTTTTATATAAACAACCATCCTACTACATGAAGCTCTGTCAATCCACATGGGTAAACAACATCACAATCACTGATTCATTCACTTCCCCTTTTTTCATTTAGGTCTCACCATAATGTCTACCAGTAATTCCTACTCCTGTAAGAGTAGCTATCAGTTTGATAAAGGAACAATTTCTCAGGTACATTTTCAATTATGTTGTCCTCCTCCTCAAGGAACTCGTGCGGTTATTAAAAAATCTTTTAAACACATATAACTCTTTTAAACAGACTCATCTCTAGCCTTAATATATCATCTTCGAGACTGACTTCTGGCCCATCCAGTCCTAGTGTTGTAGCCTGCTCTGATACCACCTGTAAGACACCCAACCCCCTAAGTACCCCTTTAAGGGATGGGGTATTACATTTTCTATTTCCTTCAACCATATCCAAAACTCTTTTGAGGACACCATTGTCTTCTTCTCGTCAAGAGATTTTCAGTGACTGTAAGTTTACTCAAAACAAAGCTCTAGATCAAAAGTTATATCCTTTTAAAGATTTGGGGCCTTTATTGGCCTAAGGCCTTTTTACTGCCACGTGGCATCCACATCATCATACCCATCTAATGTGGCACTGATGTGTCATAATACGTCACCCTTAACGCAAATGTGGTTGTAGGTGTGGCACTTGCCACCTATTCCACCGGGACCTCGACCCTCCAAGCGCATAACACTTGCTACATAATTTCCCGAGACTCGAATTGATCAGGCCTTGACACCTGCCCATCGCACATAGGGTTGGTGACGTCACCTGACGTCATCTCAGGATGTCGACTCTCGGGATCTTGAGACATCGACTCTTTCCACTATTCGCACAACCAAAAATGCACGATCCGAGATGAGCTGGCACTGAAGACACACGACCCTATCCTATCATGTCACTTGTCTTGATACTGGTACGCCACGTGACCACCATCACCTCGTGACACGTGAAACTTGTTTCCCTACGGACCACCTTCCTATTATGCCGATTTCTACTTGACACGTTACACGTGGGTCTCCCATGTGGACTGACATGGTATACACGTCATCATTGTACTCGAAGTTCACCCCACATGATGCTAACACTTATCCTCTCCTTATTTGTTGAATGACATCATCCAGCGTCATCTTGGATCTTTCGGGCATCGACCATTGACCTTTTTCGTAAGGCCTATTTCCCAAAATCTTTCGATGGTCTGAGATCCGAGATAAGTTGGCGTCTTGGGCATGTGGCCCTATCTAGTCATGCCACCTATCATGACATGTGGCAATCGTACCACTTGACACATGGCACTCATTTTCCACCTAGACCTTCATCCAAATATGTCGAATTTGCATGACACGTGGCACAACTCACGTCACTACACGTGGTGCCATTGATGACGTGACACGTCACCACCGAGTAGCGGACATCGAGGCTTTATCAATGAACTAANAATTAGAGTAATCCCATGATTGATGGACAAATTACCGTGTTGATTCTTAGAGTCACTAGTCTACGATATCTACGACTGAGATCTCTTGTGCCCAGATTTGACGACTGTAAGGGCTCCTCTCACATCTCAAGTGTGGTAGCGACTTAAGGGATCAAACGATGGAGGTTGATTCCTCGATCCACCGATTGACGGTTCTCATCTCGGTGGACCTCGACCTTCGACGAGACTTGCATATTGGGGAATTTTTTATGCCCCGAGGGTCTGATGCCGAGATACATCATGCTGGCGTGATAATCCTCTCACGAGACGATGCATGGAGCGTAAGGTTCCAACACACTCCAAGTTTTGTGGTGGTCCATGACATGAGTTGGACTTAGTTAAATGAGAATCAATGGTCTAAATTTAATTCGTGATCAATATCAATGGTGGGATCTTTCCATAGCATAGGATTTAAGGAGGACACATGTCACCACCAGGTAATCACATGCATGAAACTGTGGCTCTTTTTCGGCCTCCTTCACACTAAAAATTCCTTCAATTGCTATCCACAAATTACGAGATGATTAAGGACCATTAATCACGGTGTTACGATCCCTGACCTTCACCACGTGATCTACGACTTAGATCTGCTGTCTCTCCAGATCTGATGGCTCATGTTTTAAGGTGCTCTTCCGAAGGCTTGAGCCTACTCAGGGTCCACACTTGACTTGCCAATGAATCAAATGCTAACAAGTGTCAATCTCTTGACCTCCTGTCTGCTAGGATGGCATGACACATCACTCATGACGTCACCCTCTCTCTCATGTTTACGCTTATAACTAAAGGCATGGAACCATGGGATAGAACCTTGGTCCCTGGACATCGCCATGTCAGGAATTTCAAAGGAGTTTGGAATTAGAAATCATCCGGGGTTAGATGCTCTGGTATCCCAGGACACTACACTCCCTCTTGAGATTTTACGAAGATCTACAACTGAGATCTCTTGGCTAGTATATCTAACGAT
Source organism: Picea sitchensis (assembly GCA_010110895.2). Taxonomy (NCBI): domain Eukaryota; kingdom Viridiplantae; phylum Streptophyta; class Pinopsida; order Pinales; family Pinaceae; genus Picea; species Picea sitchensis. The sequence continues at coordinate 52,578 of SNQJ01S0173941.1, read as the reverse complement.
TGTCAAACCAAGGCGATGATACAAAGGCTTGAACTCGATAAGACCCACACTCTAATCACCCGCGAATCAGGAGATGACAAGTGTCACTCCAGTGACACCCTGATTACCACATTGGAACTACATGTCATAATGAAATCACTCTCTCACTAGTTTACAAAGGGAAATTCCGATGGTTAATTAGCTCGTCATTGAACAACTAATATTTAACCCTGTTCATGTTCGACAACACAGGTATTCCAACAGAGGACGAACAACTTCAGTAACCACTCACATAACCAGATCAAATATTAAGACACATATGTTTTCACGTGGTAAAACCCCTACGAGGAAACATCCATGACCCCAGCCAATGCGGCCACTTGGAGCAGTTTATTAATGCAAAGGAAAATATTACAGAGATATTTTACAAGAGAGTTTCTCACAATCGATGATCGGAAAATGACCCTCCATGCTTTTTAAATAGAGATAATGGACCAATTGGGTGCTAAGCCATGAATCAATGGCCATTAAGATCAAGGAGAATATGAACCATCGTATCACTATATGTCGGGAACATATCGTGACCATCGGATTTCCTAACTACAAATGCATACTAATACATACTAAAGAAACACGCTAAGAAACACACTTTTACCTAACGACACATTAGACCAAGTAGATCTTAACTAACTCATAAGTGTCTAAATATCCTAACATCCCCCCTTAAGAAAAACTTGGGATATGATTGAAGGATTTACAATAGTGACATAGTAGGAGAAGGAAGGAGGCATTAGAGCCTACCCCCCCTTAATGACAACTTCATGAACTCCTAACGTAGATCGAAGTTTGGAAAATTTCGCTTCTGTAAGAGACTTTGTGAAAATGTCTGCAACTTGATCTTCTATAGGGAAAAAGAGCACTTCAATAACTTGATCATGAATGAGCTTTCTGATGAAGTGCATGTGTAGGTCGATGTGCTTGCTGCGTTGATGTTGAACTACTAGGTCTTTGGCGAGGTTGATGGAACTATGATTGTCGCACCAAAGGCTGGTCGGATGCTGCTGCTGAAATCCAAACTCTGAAAGGATTCATCGAAGCCACAAGGATTCTTGACTTACATTTACCACTACTCAGTGCTCTACTTCTGCTGAAGAAAGTGCAATAGCCTATTGTTTCTTACAGGCCCAAGTGACAAGTCATGAACCAAGGCTGAAAACACAACCTGTTGTAGACTTTCGATCATCAGGGTCACCGAACCAATCTGAATCAGTGAAACCAACCAATAAAGGAGTCCCCCCTGAATTGTAATCTGTCCCGAACTGAACAATACCGCGGACATAACGAAGTATCCTTTTACCTTCTTTCCAATGGCTTTCATGGGGTGTTTTCATATACCGGGCAACAAGACCAACAAAAAAGGAAAGATCAGGACATGTATGAGTCAAGTATAAGAGGTTACCAACTAACTTATGGTACAAGGTGGCATCAACTTCGAGAGAAGTACATGTGGCAGTAAGATTGACTTCAGACTGGAAGGGAGAAGGGGCTGGTTTACAATCATCCATGTGAAAGCGACGAAGAAGGTCACAAGCATACTTAGACTGGGAAAGAAAATTTCCTTCATTGGTTTGCAAAACTTGGAGGCCAAGGAAATAGTGAAAAAAACCTAAGTCTGTCATTTCAAATTTCTTCTTAAGGATGGTTTTCACATGTTTTAAAAGTTTTGAGTCAATACCAGTAAGGATAAGGTCATCAACATAAAGGAAAAGGATTATGAGATGGCTTCCTACTTTCTTGGTATAGACATTAGGATCAGAATGGCATCTAGAGAATTCTATGTCAATAAGAAAGTTGTCCATTTTGGCATACCAAGCTAGGGGAGCTTGCTTAAGACCATAAAGAGATTTCTTAAGGTGACAAACAAGGCTAGAGTCATTCTGGACATAGCCAAGAGGTTGTTCCATGCATATTTCTTCTTGTAAATCTCCGTGCAAGAAGGCAGATTTAACATCCATCTGATGGACCTCCCATTTATGTGAGCCAACAAGGGCAAGAACAAGGCGAATGGAATTCATTTTGGTTACAGGGGAAAATATTTTATTATAGTCAATTCCTTTAACTTGGGAAAATCCTTTGGAAACTAACTGGGCCTTGTCTCTTTCAACACTTCCATATGATGCATACTTAGTTCTGTAGACCCATTTACATATGACAAGTTTTCTTCCTTTTGGAAGAGGTACAAGATCCCAAGTATCATTTTCCATTAAAGAATGATACTCTTTATTCATTGCTGTATCCCAATTTGGATGACCTGAAGCTTCTGCAAATGTCTCTAGATCACGAGTCTCTGAAACTTGAGCCAAAAGAGAAGAGGCTCGCTGGAACTGTGAATGTGTTCGACGCTGATATGAAGGATCACCGACAAGACCAGCAACTGCTTCTCGTGTTGAACGAACCCATCTAGGAAGCGGTGGAACTGGTGTTGGTTCAGGTTCAAGGGACTCATCTGGAGGAAGTTGAGCATGTGAAGTGGATTTTCATCCTCAATGCCATAATCTGAAGAAGAAACCAGAATATGAACAGAAGAAGGCACAAACGCCGAAGATGGCTCGCGGGCTGAAGAGGGCACAATTGTCGAATTAGGCTCGTAGGCCAAGAGATTTTCATCAAATTTAACATCTCTTCTAATAATAATTTCATTACAATGTGGTTGAAGAAGTCTATAACCTTTGACATCTTCATAATAACCAACAAATATACACTTCTCACTTTTAGGTGACAATGCTTTTATTTTCTTATCAGGAATGTGAGCCCATGCTATACTGCCAAATACACGGAAGTGACTTACATCTAGTTTAATTTTAGTCCAAGCTTCTTCTAGTGTTATATTTTTAAGAGCCTTTGTGGGAGTGCGATTTACTATGTAATTTGCACAGTTGATTTCTTCCGCCCAATACTTTAGACTTAATCCCTTAGATTGGATCATACAATTAGCCATTTCTTTTAATGTGCGGTTCTTTCTCTCAACAACACCATTTTGTTGTGGTGTATATGGGATAGTGTGTTTCATTTGATGTCTGTGTAGTGCTGTAACTTGTAAAATTATTGTTCACATATTCGCCTCCATTATCTGTTCTTAACCTTTGAATTTGATGTCCAAAATGCTTTTCTACAAGGGCTTTGTAGGCCAAAAACTTGTCAAAAACTCCGCTCTTAAGTTTTAAGAAGTAAACCCAAGTACGTATGGAAAAGTCATCAATGAAAGTTAAGAAATACTTGCACCCATAAAAAAAAGGAAAAGAAAGTGGACCAAACAAATCACTGTGAACAAGCTCCAAAGGGCCCGAGGCGTGCCAAGAGGCACGTTTGTCAAAACTGTCACGATGATGTTTGCCGAGAACACAACTGTCACAAACACCATCTCTGCATGAAATCAGAGGAAGACTAATCACCATCTGTTGATTACATAGTTGCTGAAATGAGCGATAGTTTAGATGACCAAACCGCTCATGCCAAAGTTAGCTCAAGTCATTGCTATGAGCAACAAAAACTGATGAAAAAGATGATGACCCAAAGTTTTCAAACTTGTACAACCTGGTAATATCATCAACAATTCCAGTTGCAAGAACATGCTTAGGATCTTTTAGATCCTTGATTACAACTTGGTGAGGTGAAAAATCTACGGTTTTCCCTTCACCTGAATGAGTGATTTCATATACTAATAGAAGGTTACAAGAAAGACTTGGAACACATAATACATCATTGAAATGACCATTATCTACTTGAACTGTTCTAGATCCCACAACACTAAGAGATCTATCATCACCAACAAATATTTTCTTGGTGTTTTATTCATTTAGAGCAGAAAATATGTCTTTATCCTTAGCCATATGATAAGATGCTCCAGAATCAATAAGCCACTCATCAGAAGAAGTAGAAGTTGCATTGAAGGAGAAACCAGAAGTGGAAAGTGCATGTCCATGAGAAGAAGATGAAGAAGTAGAATCAATACTGATGTTGTGCTTCTTCATCGCTGCTTCTAAAGATGCCATCTTCTTGAAACATTTGGACTCATCATGACCATATTTATCACAAAAGTTGCAATGTATGTCAGTCTTCTTATTTTTATATTTTTCTCCTTTGTCACCATTAGGAGATGAAGCTGTTTGAGTGGGTTTGGGACCCTTATGTTGCTTGTTGTTGTAGTGAGTATGTTGCTTCTTGGGATACTTGGGTTTATATTTCTGTTGGGAAACTAAGGCTTTGTTGGAGGTACCTACAGTGCTGATCACTCCAAGTTGTACAAGCTTATCTTCCTCTCTAATCAAAGCAACACAAAATGACTCAAGAGTGGGTTTTTGATAAGGTTTCCCTAGAGCGTCTCTCATGGCATAAAAGGTATATACAAACACATAATATGCACTACCTAGCTAGAAAGAATAAGATAGATGCAACACTCTTCCTCCATTTCTATCTCACATTCTTCACATAAAATTTTGAGTGTTTTAAACTTAGATAGATAGCCTCCAAGGAAAGAAGAATCACTTGGACTTAAGGTCAATACTTGATTTTCTAACTGTTGTGCTCGAATAATATTGAGTTTACCAAACACAGATTCAATCTTTTCCCAAGCTTCATTGGGTCATCAATTTATTTAAGGTGGAACCTTAAATCATGAGAGATGGACATTCCAATAAGTCCACATGCTTTGTCACTCCTATTAGCCCATTTGAATTTCTTATCATCATCAGTGGGTGTTTTTTCCTTTCCCAAGGTAATTTGGTACAAGCCTTTTCTTCTTAATAAATCTTCCATATGAGATTTCCATTGGAAGTAGTTGGTGCTAGTAAACAAAATATTACTGAAAGAATCCATATTAAATCTGTAGTTAATATGGATTTAAAAACCGAAACTAGTGATCTGGATGGAAATATCTCAAAAATTTATGCGGTTTAAAAAAAAATAGCACTGAAAACAGACTTCAGATGTGAGAGTTATGCCTTTTAGAAAAAAGGCATAAACGGTAACCAAAGGACCACGTGATATTGTAAGTTGCTTTATGAAGTGACCCACTTTTATAAAGAGAAGCGAGGATCACTTTTACAATGAAGTTACTTTATAAAAAAAAGCTGCATGTAAAATAAATAACTTTAAAATAAAATATTAAAGCTACTTATAATGATTCACTTTTATACTTTAAGTGAAATACATTTTACAATTTTAGCATGAATTTTTTCAAAAAAAGTAACAAAAGAGAGACTTGAACTCAAGACCTCTTACTTAATAAGACAACTTTTAACCAAATGGTCTAGCAAAACATATTGTATTTTTTAGGAAGAGGATTGAGAGTATTGTTGTTGTTGTTGTTGAAGACGACATTGGAGAGCGTGCTAAAAAAACTCTTTTCACACAAGAAACAAATTTCGCTTCTCGATGACAACAAGGGTTAGATCTTGGTTAACTTACTCGGAAGATGCACCTTTTTCTATTTTTTTATGATTTTTCGAGATCGCATAGGGCGTGGGGAAAAGAGAATACGCAGATCTAAAAGAGTAGAAACCTGGAAATAAATAATACAAAACCTAAATAAAACCAAAATGATACTCTGCAAAAATTTAAAAAATGCGTATTCATGCTTTATACCTCCGGATCTGACTGAAATAATTGCATCTTGGGAAAACATAAACCTTTTTGAGTGAAACGAAAAGTGTTCCTAACTGAAACAAGCAGTCCAAATGCAATGGAATAGTCCTCTCAGCCCATAAATGTACGAAAATGACAGAAAACGGAGATGAGACAACCGACTTCACGATCTCGATCTACAATAGGAGCGGGTCTTCAAACATGATCTGATACCATGTTTGACAACACATGTATTCCAATAGAGGACGAACACCTTTAGTAACCACTCACATAACTAGATCAAAGATCAACACATCGATATTTTCACGTGGTAAAACCCCTACGAGGAAACATCCACGGTCCCAGTCAACGCGACCACTTGGAGCAGTTTATTAATGCAAAATAAAAGATTACAGAGAGATTTTACAAGAGAGTTTCTCACAATCGATGATCGGAAAATGACCCTCCATGCTCTTTAAATAGAGATCATGGACCAATAGGGTGTTAATCCATGTATCAATGACTGTTAAGATCAAAGAGAATATGAACCGTCAGATCACTCTATGTCGGGAACATATTGTGACTGCCAAATTTCCTAACTACAAATGCATACTAAAGAAACACACTAATAAACACACTTTTACCTAACGACACATTAGACCAAGTAGATCTAATCTAACTCCTAAGTGTCTAAATATCCTAACAATTCAGAGATCGACGACTACTGAGACTTATCGACTCAACTAAGCATTAAGAAAGTTTTGGTTAATAGTTGGGTCTTGACAATTCTATAGTTGTGCACTACATCGGTCTACAGGATGATTATATAAATTTATTGGGATCCTTTGCATCTCATAAGAACTCCAAATCCCGCAGAACCCCCTATCATTGATCATAATGTATTTGATGACCTCCTCTGGCCTCAATATTTTAGTTCTTACAATAACATACATATTTACATTCAAAAAAATACAAAGCTTGCACAAACTTGATCAAATGCAAAGACTTGCAAATGAAATAAGCATTTAATCCATCAAACGACCTGTATAGTCAAGATTTCAGTTGCAGGTATAACCCTTCAACTTATTAAATATTCTATTCACAAGACATAAAGGGTATTTTTCTATTACAAGCTGCATTAACATAAAGTTTTAAAAATAAGCAACCATTCAACCAATCAACAATATTTCACAGGGTATATAACTACTTATATGTTCCCAGACTGTAGCCATCCAACTGACTGTGGGTGTTCTCCTTTCCACCCAGACATAGGCTTAGATGCATCAAATCTTAGCACTCTGTCCACCCTCGTGCCAAGCCATGATACTACCAGGAATATTTCACTTCGGTTCTCAACAAATTGTGAATGACACTCTCCTTCACTCCACTCTTAGTAAATATTTTCTCATACCTCCTTGGCTCAGTGCCTCTATGAGGTTTATCAAATGCTTTCCGAACATCAAGCTCACAACCTTCTCATCTGAGGTCGAGTTTATGGGCTCTCAAAACTGAGATTCCAAACTCTCTTCCCCCTCGTGTACTTCTCTTGCATGCACATCTTGGGGAATTTCTCGATCTATCTCCTTCCTTTTGTCAAAAGGAAACTCGTGGGTCAATCTGGGGCTACATAATTGGTACAATTTTGTACCTATATTTGATAGTTTCTGTTGTCCTAATTTGATCTCCCATACCTGGATTTATTTGGGGTAGTTGGTTGTCCAACTACCATCCTTCCTCATTAACTGATTTGTCTCGAAATATGGGATGAGGGAATTTATCTAAACAAGGCTTAAGGTCCTTTATTTTAATAGGGCCTCCTCTCATTTCTCTAGTGGTATCATGGCCAATAATTTAAGGCTTCAACCCCACAGTCAGTTGTTGGAATTTTCAATTAAACAATAACACATTTACATTGTTTGTATGCCAGTGCATGGAAATCACTAATTATGATTAATTACATATAATCAGGGGTTTAGAGAGGGGGGTGTTACAAGCACCTTGTTGTCAAGTGGGTTTGTGGGTATTTTTCTTTTTTCCTTATCCCTCAAAGGGTTTCCATATATTTTACTTTTTTCCTTGTCCCCCAAAGAGTTACTAGGGGTTCTTATGTTGTAAATACTTAGGTCAGTAAAACACATTTCAAATGTTGTATTAGTATATTTTGGTGTTTTATATATTATTAGGAAGATTAGGTGTGAGCATATGAGTTGTTATAACAAATCTGAATTCACAATTTTAGGAGATCAAAACTTATCTATGTAACTGTCTAGTTAATCATTAAATTGAATCGAGTAATTTATTGAATATGGTATTAGAGTGATATTGGGATGATGGAATTTATATGAACAAGGCTTAAGGTCCTTTCGTTTAATAGGGCCTCCTCTCACTTCTCTAGTGGTATCATGGCCAATAATTTAAGGCTTCAACCCCACAGTCAGTTGTTGGCATTTTCAATTAAGCAATAATACATTTACATTGTTTGTATGCCATTGCATGGAAATCACTAATTATGATTGATTACATATAATCAGAGGTTTAGAGAGGGGGTGTTACAAACACCTTGTTGTCAAGTGGGTTTGTGGGTATTTTTCTTTTTTCCTTATCCCCCAAAGGGTTTCCAGGTATTTTGCTTTTTTCCTTGTCCCCCAAAGGGTTTCTAGGGGTTCTTATGTTGTAAATACTTAGGTTAGTAAAACATATTTCAAACGTTGTATTAGTATATTTTGGTGTTTTATATATTATTAGGAAAATTAGGTGTGAGCGTATGAGTTGTTATAACAAATCTGACTTCACAATTTTAGGAGATCAAAACTTATCTATGTAACTCTCTAGTTAATCATTAAATTGAATCGAGTAATTTATTGAATATGGTATTATAGCGATATTGGGTGTGACTCCCTCATGGGAGTGTCTAGGAAGATGAGAGCCTCTTGAGAGATGATCCTTGTAGAGTATGAGTAGAGTATATAATAGGCTAGGTGTGTATTGTTGTACTTGAATGTTTTTATTAGTTTTTGTGTGCATAAAATGTTTGCTTCATTAGAGAATATAGGTGTATCAATTTGAAGATTGCTTGTCATTCACAATCACCACTAGAGGAAAGGAAGTTAGTCATATCCCAATTGACGAGTATAAACCACCATATGATATTTGGAAGAAAATAATGGATTTCATCTAAAGTAGTAAGAAGAGGCACATACATAAGGCTGTGGCACTCTTAGATGGATCCGTAGGTACGAATTTGTTTTTTACATTGTGCTCTATTTGAATGATAATGGACTAATCTATACATGGGAGAATGTTCGTCATCAGTGACGTTGTAATGAGTTTGAGAAAACTGTCACTCTGAGCATGCGTGAGATTGTAATGCTATTATTATACCATTGTCATGAATGAAGTAAGGAATTTTTCTAAGGGTGTCCTCATCCTTGTAGATGCAACTATAAATGGTTGGATTTATAGTGAAGTCCACTAGGAGAGGAATGCCTTTCTCTTAGTTCAAATTCATGTATCTGCTAGATAATCTACCATATGTACCTTTATGTGCCACTATAAGAGGTATATTGATTTGTCATTAAAATTTTTGAGTGTAAGTTTCTAGTGCATTCCTACTGGTGGGTATTTAATCGATTGTGTGTGTGATTTTGGCACTATGACTTTTGATATGTAATCATCGAAAAAATGAATTGTGTGACTCCATTGAAGTGTCATGGTAAAATACATACTATTAATAATTCTCATTGAAAAAAAGAGGTGATAGGCAATTTAAGTTTTAGTTTGGGAATTTGATATTTTGACAACCCCATAAGTGTGAATCAAGAACAATGAAGATGATGACAGATAGATAGAGGTAATGATTTCCTACTCAGAAGGGGAAGAATCTTCAAGGCCAAAGGGGGGATTTTAGAGGAATTAACTTAACATGGAAAATTGTTGTCGAATAATTTGGGAGCTTGATAATATGTGATTTGGGAACTTAAGAATTCATAGAGTGGGAACTATGGAATTATACGTTTATGGGGCCAGGGGGTGGGGGTTCATAAAAACAACATGTAGTTTGAACTAGCTGATTGAGCTCATAAGAGGCTAGAGGAAATAGAGGAAGGATGCCAATCATGATCTCGAGTTTGTCACTTAACTTTGAGATTGTTAGTTTGCAATAGTGGAAAAACAAAGAGGCAAAATTACTACATAGATAAAGAGTTGTATTCATCAACAATAGTGATGATGTACTCTAGCTACATAAAATTAAGAGAAATTAGTGCCAAATTGACTAAATCCATGAATGGTGTCCATGCAATGTTTACTTTATTGCTATTCGTGATCTAGTGGCAATGATCACATGCATCGACTACATATGATGGTCAATGAGGTGGAAAACACCCATTGTAGCCACAATGAAGAACCGATGCTAATATCTAGTTTTGTACTTTCTTAGCGAGGTCCATGCCACACTTGATGTGAATAGAGTGTTTGTGCTTATTCACATGTTGTAAAGGTTAGTGAGGCTTAGTGCCATTGATCTCATTGTAAATAGTGTATGTCCATTCACATTTTTGAAGTTTGAATAGTATGTGTCTCCCTGTCCACAATTGTTGTAAGATATTAGATAGTGTGTGCCCCTATTCTTGGTAAAATATATTCAAGAGTGGTGATATACTCCCACTGTTGCGATTTGTTGGATTGGTGATGTGTGCCAATCCATCAATGATCATTTCGAATTGGAGTATGTATCATTTCTCGAGAAGAGTGATTCCTTTCCCTTTGAACTATGTCTTTACTAAAGGGGGAATGTTGGACATATTTAGACCAGTACAACATATTTCAAACATTATATCAGTCTAGTATAGTGTTGGACATATTACTAGGAGAATTATGGGTGTGAATGTACGAGTTGTTATAACAACTCATCTATAATAGATCAAGTGTTGGTAGAAGATGAGGTTTCAATCCACAATTGTAAATCAAAACCTATACATGTAACTCTTTGTTTAATGCATAAATTGAATCTAGTAATTTGTCAAATATGGTATCATAGAGGGACTAGGTATGACTCCCTCAAGGGAGTGCCTATTAAGATGAGAGCATCTTGAGTGCTGATCCTTGTTGAGTATGAGTAGGGTAGAAAGTAGGACAGGTGTGTATTGTTGTAGTTGAATGTTGTTATCGGTTTTTCTCTACATAAAGTGTTTTCTTCATTGGAAAGAGAATCGTATCAATTTAAAGGTTTTTTGTCATTCACAATTGTGGCTAGAGGAAAGGAATCCACCATATCCCAATTGATGAGTAGAAAACACCATACACTATTTGGAAAAAAAGAATGGATTGCATTTGAAGAGGCACATAAAGAACATACAACACGTTGTGGCATTCTTAAATGGATCCAGAGGTACAAATTTGTTTTATTAATGTTGATCTTTATTCAAGTAATTATGGAGGATATTTGTACACATGGAATGCTCATCATCATTGGCATTGCAATGATATTGAGAAAAATACCAATCTAATCAAGTGTGAGGTTGTAATGCTATTATTGTATAGTTGTCACGAATGGAGGAATGATATTTGTTGAGGGTGTCTCTAGATTCTTGTAGATGCAACTATAAATGGTTGGCTATGTATCAAAGTCCATTGATAGAGGAATGACTAGTTGTTGGCTAAAATTGATGTATCTATGAGATAGTCTGCCGGATGTACCTCTGTGAAACTATAAATGAAACCACTATGAGGTATATTGATTTGTCATAGAAATTTCATATTGTGAGTTTGTACTACATCCTTGCTAGTGGGTAGTTAATCCATTGTGTGT
>SNQJ01S0173941.1:30366-41158 GCA_010110895.2 Picea sitchensis | reverse complement strand
TTCCCAGTCTAAGTATGCTTGTGACCTTCTTCGTCACTTTCACATGGATGATTGTAAACCAGCCCCTTCTCCCTTCCAGTCTGAAGTCAATCTTACTGCCACATGTACTTCTCTCGAAGTTGATGCCACCCTGTACCGTAAGTTAGTTGGTAGCCTCTTATACTTGACTCATACATGTCCTGATCTTTCCTTTTTTGTTGGTCTTGTTGCCCGGTATATGCAAACACCCCATGAAAGCCATTGGAAAGAAGGTAAAAGGATACTTCGTTATGTCCGCGGTACCGTTCAGTTCGGGACAGATTACAGTTCAGGGGGGACTCCTTTATTGGTTGGTTTCACTGATTCAGATTGGGTCGGTGACCCTGATGATCGAAAGTCTACAACAGGTTATGTTTTCAGCCTTGGTTCATGACCTGTCACTTGGGCCTGTAAGAAACAATAGGCTATTGCACTTTCTTCAGCAGAAGCAGAGTACCGAGTAGTGGTAAATGTAAGTCGAGAATCCTTGTGGCTTCGACGAATCCTTTCAGAGTTTGGATTTCAGCAGCAACATCCGACCAGCCTTTGGTGCGACAATCAGAGTTCCATCAAGCTCACCAAAGACCTAGTAGTTCAACATCAGCGCAGCAAGCACATCGACCTACACATGCACTTCATCCGAAATCTCATTCATGATCAAGTTATTGAAGTGCTATTTTTCCCTACAGAAGATCAAGTTGCAGACATTTTCACAAAGTCTCTTACAGAAGCGAAGTTTTCCAAACTTCGATCTATGTTATGAGTTCATGAAGTTGTCATTAAGGGGGGGTAGGCTCTAATGCCTCCTTCCTTCTCCTACTGTGTCACTATTGTAAATCCTTCAATCATATCCCAAGTTGTTCTTAAGGGGGGATGTTAGGATATTTAGACACTTATGAGTTAGTTAAGATCTACTTGGTCTAATGTGTCGTTAGGTAAAAGTGTGTTTCTTAGTGTGTTTCTTTAGTATGTATTAGTATGCATTTGTAGTTAGGAAATCTGATGGTCACGATATGTTCCCGACATAGAGTGATACGACAGTTCATATTCCCCTTGATCTTAATGGCCATTGATTCGTGGCTTAACACCCAATTGGTCCATTATCTCTATTTAAAGAGCATGGAGGTTCATTTTCCGATCATCGATTGTGAGAAACTCTCTTGTAAAATATCTCTGTAATATTTTCCTTTGCATTAATAAACTGCTCCAAGTGGCCGCATTGGTTGGGGTCGTGGATGTTTCCTCGTAGGGGTTTTACCACGTGAAAACATATGTGTCTTGATCTTTGATCTGGTTATGTGAGTGGTTATTGAAGTTGTTCGTCCTCTGTTGGAATACCTATGTTGTCGAACATGAACAGGGTTAAATCTTAGTTGTTCAATGACGAGCTAATTAACCATCGGAATTTCCCTTTGTAAACTAGTGAGAGAGTGATTTCATTATGACATGTAGTTCCAATGTGGAAATCAGGGTGTCACTGGAGTGACACTTGTCATCTCCTGGTTCGTGGGTGATTAGAGTGTGGGTCTTATCAAGATCAAGCCTTTGTATCATCGCCTTGGTTTGTCAATCATTAGATATACTAGCCAAGAGATCTCAGTTGTAGATCTTCGTAAAAGCTCAAGAGGGAGTGTAGCGTCATGGGATACCAGAGCATCTGACCCCGGATGATTTATAATTCCAAACTCCTTTGAAATTCCTGACACGGCGATGTCCAGGGACCAAGGTTCTATCCCATGGTTCCATGCCTTTAGTTATAAGCGTAAACACGAGAGAGAGGGTGACATCATGAGTGATGTGTCGTGCCATCCTAGCAGATAGGAGGTCAAGAGATTGACACTTGTTAGCATTTGATTCGTTGGCAAGTCAAGTGTGGACCCCGAGTAGGCTCAAGCCTTCGGAAGAGCGCCTTAAAACATGAGCCATCAGATCTGGAGAGACAGCAGATCTAAGTCGTAGATCACGTGGTGAAGGTCAGGGATCGTAACACCGTGATTAATGGTCCTTAATCATCTCATAATTCGTGGATAGCAATTGAAGGAAGTTTTAGTGTGAAGGAGGCCGAAAAAGAGCCACAGTTTCATGCCCGTGATTACCTGGTGGTGACATGTGTCCTCCTTAAATCCTATGTTATGGACAGATCCCACCATTGATATTGATCACGAATTAAATATGGACCATTGATTCTCATTTAACTAAGTCCAACTCATGTCATGGACCACCACGAAACTTGGAGTGTGTTGGAACCTTACGCTCCATGCATCGTCTCGTGAGAGGATTATCACGCCAGCATGACGTATCTCAGCATCAGACCCTTGGGGCATAAAAAATTCCCCAATATGCAAGTCTCATCGCAGGTCGAGGTCCACCGAGATGAGAACCGTCGATCTGTGGATCGAGGACTCAACCTCCATCGTCTGATCCCTTAAGTCGCTACCACACTTGAGATGTGAGAGGAGCCCTTACATTCGTCAAATCTAGGCACAAGAGATCTCAGTCGTAGATATCGTAGACTAGTGACTCTAAGAATCAACATGGTAATTTGTCCATCAATCATGGGATTACTCTAATTAACCATCTCGTAATCTCCAAATGTTGGGCTTCAGAGATTTTAGTGGTTTTAGTTCATTGATAAAGCCTCGATGTCCACTACTCGATGGTGACGTGTCACATCATCAATGGCACCACGTGTAGTGACATGAGTTGTGCCACGTGTCACGCAGATTCGACATATTTGGATGAAGGTCCAGGTGGAAAATGAGTGCCATGTGTCATGATAGGTGGCATGACTAGATAGGGCCACGTGCCCAGGACGCCAACTTATCTTGGATCTCAGACCATCGGAAGATTTTGGGAAATAGGCCTTACGAAAAAGGTCAATGGCCGATGCCCGAAAGATCCGAGATGACGTCGGATGACGTCATTCAACAAATAAGGAGAGGATAAGTGTTAGCATCATGTGGGGTGAACTTCGAGTACAATGATGACGTGTATACCATGTCAGTCCACATGGGAGACCCACGTGTAACGTGTCAAGTAGAAATTGGCATAATAGGAAGGTGGTCCACAGGGAAACAAGTTCCACGTGTCACGAGGTGATGGTGGTCACGTGGCGTACCATTATCAAGATAAGTGACATGATAGGATAGGGTCGTGTGTCTTAAGTGCCAGCTCATCTCGGATCGGGCATTTTTGGCTGTGCGAATAGTGGAAAGAGTCGATGTCTCGAGATCCCGAGAGTCGACATCCTGAGATGACGTCAGGTGATGTCACCAACCCTATGTGTGATGGACAGGTGTCAAGGCCTGATCAATTCGAGTCTCGAGAAATTATGTAGCAAGTGTTATGTGCTTGGAGGGTCGAGGTCCCGGTGGAATAGGTGGCAAGTGGCACACCTACAACCACATTTGTGTTAAGGGTGACGTATTATGACACGTCAGTGCCACATTAGATGGGTATGATGATGTGGATGCCACGTGGCAGTAAAAAGGCCTTAGGCCAATAAAGGCCCCAAATCTTTAAAAGGATATAACTTTTGATCTAGAGCTTTGTTTTGAGTAAACTTACAGTCAAAATCTCTTGACGAGAAGAAGACGATGGTGTCCTCAAAAGAGGTTTGGATATGGTTGAAGGAAAAAGAAAATGTAATACCCCATCCCTTAAAGGGGTACTTAGGGGGTTGGGTGTCTTACAGGTGGTATCGGAGCAGGCTACAACACTAGGACTGGATGGGCCAGAAGTCAGTCTCGAAGATGATATATTAAGGCTAGAGATGAGTCTGTTTAAAAGAGTTATATGTGTTTAAAAGCTTGTTTAATAACCGCACGAGTTCCTTGAGGAGGAGGACAACATAATTGAAAATGTACCTGGGAAATTGTTCCTTTATCAAACTGATAGCTACTCTTACAGAAGTAGGAATTACTGGTAGACATTATGGTGAGACCTAAATGCAAAAAGGGAAAGTGAATGAATTAGTGATTGTGATGTTGTCTACCCATGTGGGTTGACAAAGCTTCATGTAGTAGGATGGTTGTTTATATAAAAGATAAGACCCTTATGAAGAATCCCCTTGTGGTTAAGGAAATTTGGTATGGACTGATAAGATCCTTAGTGGTTATAATTATTGCTTTAATAAAAGATTAAACCCTGTGTATATAACTCCTCATGACCAAAGGACTAATAAAAAATTGTAAGGTTAGTTTACTTGACCTATAATGGTTGAAACCTGCAGCAGGGATAATCTATTTAAGCAAGATAAAGAGGAGTCATTTGGGGTTGTTGTTAATCCTCATAAAGAGGAAAAGTGAGATGGATATATGAGTCAGATTATGAGTGTACAAAATGTGTATTGGCAAGAGTACTTTTCTATGCATGAAATGCAAGATGAGGACATGTTGTAATGCATATGATAATGGTTACATGTATGTAACATGCAAACAAACTCAATATAACCTATGGTGTGTTATAAGGCATGGTCTATTGATGGACCTTTTTAGATGAGGATGACCCGATGACTGCAGGAAATTAAAAACATGAATGAAATATTGGTAATGTTAATGCCTAGTGCCTTATGAGGATAGGGTCGTAATGATAAATGAAAGACTAACATAAAACCTAACACGGGTAGTGTTGGAGCATTACTAGATGAACAATGGGTCAGGTTGACATCCAAAGGTGGATGACATCCATATGGATATGGCTTAGTATGCGCAAGTAGCAGTGAAAGGGAATCTAGGAAGGGATCTCCTCGATAAAGGTCTATTGACCAAGAATGGTCTAAAGCATGAAGGGAAGTTGGATTTGGGAATTTTACTGCCCTGTGTAATGTTGTAAATTACCTAGTTGTATTTTTGAATTTTAAATACTTTTATAGAAGTTGACAAGAGCAAATTATTGTTGGTTGTTGCCATGAGAAAGGGAAACATAAGTATGATTAAGTCTGTGAGATTGTAAATCATCATCAGAAAATACTGATAAGAGATAAGATTTAATGAGTGTATGTGAATAATACAGAAATGTGCAAGTGATGCACATGTACAATATATATAAGGACATGATATGACTGTTTGATCAAGTAGGTTATGAGGTAAGATGTATACTTTCCAGATCTGAGTAATGCAATGGATGCATGGTTGGCCCTGTGTAGGAGGGTCTGAACTGTCATGTTTAAATAATAGTTTGAGGAGGATGTATTCCATTTTCCTCAAGAAGAGCTAGTGTAACTCGCTGAAAGAATAAATAACCAAGAATGCTCTGTTGTTATGATAGAATGCAACATGATTTTGCCTTGACGATGGCATGGGAACGATTGTGAACAATCATGAGTTAAATAATTTTAAAAAGTAAATATATTTATAAAATTAGGAAGTGTTCCTATAGTAGACACATAGCTTACTTATGCATGTGGTTGAGTGCATAAAAGCACATTATAAATGCAGACTGATGGATGTGCTTACATAAATGTAAACTTGAAATGCATAATGAGAATGCATGCTTATATTCCTTATGGAAGATTGAGTAATTCTATGAAATAATAAAGTTGAAGTTGACTCTAGAATGAGATTATTCCAGAAGGTATTGGACATGCAACAAGAGGGTTTCATGTTGAAGAAGTTCCCCGTGGAGAAACTGTGCGAAGACTCCTTCAAGAGCACAGAGCCATATCATTAATGACTGTTGTGAATTATGCAGTGGGCTGCAAAGATTATTTATATAAGAATCATGGATTACATTTTGAAATATACTACATGTATAGAAGAGATGCAAATGAATGATGACCAACCTGATTTTCTCTTTAGTGAATGTGCATAATGCACTAGTCTTAATTTGTGGGGAAAAATTTGTTGTTGTAACATGTTAAATTATCCAAGGAAGTCGAGATGAAACTTGGCTGAAAACTGCTCAAGGAATAGAGCAGGCAAGTCCCAAGAGGGGTAGACTGCATAAGCAAAGAAGGAGAAAAGGAGGACACTTTTCTCACTTTCAAAATTCTGAAATTTTGAGACAGAGTTGTATATTTTAAAAGAACAATTGTGGAAATAAATACAGCTAGTAAATAATAGACAAATTAATAAATATTTTAAACAATGAGCTTAGTTAAGCCATAGTGTGTGAAGGCAGTGAGGCCTTGGAAAATGATTTAGCTGGACTAAAAGTCTTGAGCTATGTAGAAGGAGTTGGACAGATCAAAGAGTTCCTTAACTCTTTTCTTGTTAATTATTGTGTTTTTTTTGGGACGAGAAACTAATATGTTGATGTATGTAATTGTTTTGACATGAGAATGTTGACAAGTGTATGACTGTAGAGACAACTGGAAAATTTTGATTATGCTTGCACTCATCAAAATATTGAGGGAAATGTGATGGAACACATATAGATATGCTCAAACGTATCTAAAAATGTTTGTTGAATTAAATGATGTGGCACATGCACTTTTAATTTACATGACAACTGATGTAAACTGTGAATGTGACGATGCATGTTATGTATAGGAAATGATTGGAGTTGTTGGGAAAGACAGTTGTCAGTGTTGAATAACCTCAGGAAGAGGTAAAAACAAGAAGTTTGTTGTTGAAAGTTGTTGAAGGGACCTTGGGAGTTCCCATGAAAGCACCACTAATGAGGTAATATCATAGAAGTTTTGGCATCCAGGACAGGTATAAAAGTGTCCATACCTATATGGCATAAGGCATGAAAGGATTGGGTAAGAATCCCTTCTAAAATAATTTTTTTATTTTAATAAAAAATGAAAATAATTTTGAGCGGTTGTTGTATGCCATTGATACCCAAGAAAGGTATGATTCAGGAAATAGGGACTTGAAGGACAAAGGGAGGAACCTTTGATAGTGAATGATGATTGAGATCCTTGCAAGAAAAATCATGAACTAATGAGTCATGAATGCATTGACCAATCGGGAATGATTGGGAGCAATACTACTCGTGAGCAACACATTGACCTAATGCATTAAGGAAATGCATGTTTGCACGAGAGGGCAGGAAATAGACTGCCCATTATGAGAGAAGAACCTTCCAATATTCTACTAGAATGTAACAATGGTAAAGAAAGGTATTTGGTGGCCATGAGTGTTGACACCTTGGTTACTAGTAAAGAAAGAATGCTTAAAGGCATTCGTGTGAAACTTTTAGTTTCAAGTGTAATGATTTGAGTCTACGATCAGCTCAAAGCAGGAGGAACAATCATGTTGTAATAATGAATGTGGATAAATAATCCATGTGGTGAGAGGTTGGTTGAGACCCAACACACCATGGAAAGAGTGTCTAATATGAAATGTGATAATCTGGAATCAATGCAAGGGTGCATTGTGTGTAAATGTTGCCATGGACATTGGGAAATTGGTTAAATTCATATGATGAATTGATTGCATTTGAAAAAGCTTGGTATGTTGAAGTAATGCATGTGTAAGGAATGGTATTTCCTTTATATTTTATCATTGAATATGATGCAATTGTTAGTATGCACAATTCTGAAAATTATTTGGAAATCACTGCAAGTGTGCAATGAAAATATAATGTGCATGAGAACTAACAGTTTGGTTGGCTTATTGAAGTTGAAATTGCAAGAAGGGTCTTGGCTATGGCAGAAAAATAAGTCCATAAGGGGGACCAATGCATGTTGGTTATGAAAGAGTCAAACTATTATGAGAAGGAAATCTCATACTTGTGAATCTGGTTCCTATGTGGAACAGATCTGAAAATGAAAATGTGAATTTGAAATCTCTGGGTGACATATTTGAAAGAAATTTGATTGGAATTGATAATAAATCTCAAAAAAATTTGTATGAATGTGATATAGGTGAGATGAAATATTTGTCCAGGGAGGACAAATGATGGTTGTCAAGTTTGGAAAGGGTGGAAAAAGGCTATTGTTGTGACATGAGAACCCTATGAAAAGCCATGATTGTCATAAAAGAATATAGTGTTGAGATAACACGGGCCAAAGGGACGCCTTGGCGGAGCAAGTCAGAGGGACGCCTCGGCTATAAGACTCGATAAAGTCTTTGAAAACTCTTCTTGTGCGAGAAATCCTTGGCAAGGAAAGATGGATCGACTAAGGGATTGTATAGCAGAGAAGGGGATGCCTGAGCCTAGGCATGGAGGGTGAGTGACCGCGAGGAATAGGAGACTTCGATGACTTTTGTAAAGTGTTGATTGGGATCATGCACACAATGGGTATCTCAAGGGGAAAAACAGTGAGTCGAGCAAATATGACAACCACGTGGACACACATCCATGAAATGCACAGATAAGTATTGTGTTGATATGTAAATTCTTCCTCTTGAATTATTAATTGCAATAAAATGTTTATGCATGAACTGTGAATTAACGTGCTTGTTGGAAATTGTTGTAGGCATGTACTAAATGTCGAAGAGTCTGGAAAAGACCAGACCAAGAAGAGGAATAGCATTGCTAAGGCAGTTGAAAGAAGAAGGCGTGGAAGGTGTTGCTCAGAAGTAAAGAACATCGATGACGGTGTCCGTTATAAGGGGGACGGGATTGTAACACCCCCTCTCTAAACCCCTGATTATATGTAATTAATCATAATTAGTGATTTTCGTGCAATGGCATACAAACAATGTAAATGTATTATTGTTTAATTGAAAATGCCAACAATTGATTGTGGGGGTGAATCCTTGAAGTATTGGTCATGATACCACTAGAAGAATGAGAGGAGGCCCTATTAAACGAAAGGACCTCGGGCCTTGTTCAGATAAATTCCCTCATCCCAAATTTCGAGACAAATTGGTTAATGAGGAAAGATGGTAGTTGGACAACCAAAGCTCAAGAGGAAGTGTAGCGTCCCGAGATACCGGAGCATCAGACCCCAAACAATTTCTAAGTCCAAACTCCTTTGGAAGTCCCGACACGCCGATGTCTAGGGACCAAGGTTTTAGCCCCTGGTTCCATGCCTTTAGTTATAAGTGTAAACACGAGAGAGAGAGAGAGGGGGGGTGACGTAAGGAGTGATGTGTCAAGCCAGCCTGGCAAACAAGAGGTCAAGAGATTGACACTTGTTAACATTTGATTCGCTGGCAAGTCAAGTGTGGACCTCGAGTAGGTTGAAGCCTTCGAAAGAGCGCCTTAAAACTCGAGCCGTCAAATCTGGAGAGACAATAGACTTAAGCCGTAGATCTCGTGGTGAAGGTCAGGGGTCGTAATCCTGTGATTAACGGTCTTTAATCATCTTGTAATCCGTGGATAGCGAACCAAAGGAAGTTTTAGTGTGCAGGAGACGAGAAAAGAGTCCTCGTCCAGTGCCCACGGTTACTTGGTGGTGACACGTGTCCTTAAATCCTATGCTATGGATAGATCCCACAATTGGTCTTGATCAAGGATTAAATCTACACCATTGATCCCCCTTTAAATAAACCCAACTCTTGTCATGGACCACCATGAAACTTGGAGCGTGTTGGAACCTTGTGCTACATGTGTCGTCTTGTGAGAGGATTATCACGTCAGCGTGACGTATCTCAACATCAGACCCTTAGGGCGTAAAACATTCCCCAATATGCAAGTCTCGCCGAAGGCCGAGGTCCGTCAAGACAAGAATCGTCGATCTGGGGATCGACGACTCAACCTCCATCGTTCGATCCCTTAAGCCACTGCTGCACTGGAGATGTGAGAGAAGCCTTGATAGTCGTCAGATCTGGGCACGAGAGAACTCAATCATAGATCCCATAGATCAGTGACCCTGATAATCAATGCGATAATGTCCCTTAATCATGGGATTACTCTAATTAACCATCTTGTAATCTTCGGATGTCAGGCTTCAAAGATTTTAGTGGTTGTAGTTCATCAATAAAGCCTCAATGTCCACTATCCAGTGGTTACGTGTCATGCCATCAATGGCACCACGTGTAGTGACGTGAGTGGTGCCACATGTCACACAGATTTCGCATATTTGAACGAAGGTCCGGGTGGAAAATGAGTGCCATGTGTCATGCTAGGTGGCATGACCAGATAGAGCCACGTGCCCAGGACGTCAACTGTATCTCGAATCTTGGACCATTGGAAGATTTTGGGAAATAGGCCTTGCAAAAAAATGTCGATGTTCGATGCTCGAAAGATCCGAGATGACGTCAAATGACATCATTCAACAAATAAGGAGTGGACAAGTGTCAACATCCTGTTGGGTGAACTTTGAGTACAAGTGATGATGTGTATACCACGTCAGTCCACGTGGAAGACCCACATGTCACATAGTGATCGCACCACGTGTCAAGTCGAAATCGGCATAATAGGACAGTGGTCCACAAGGAAACGAGTATCACATGTCACGAGGTGATGGTGGTTACGTGTCGTGCCATGATCAAGACAGGTGACATGATAAGACAAGGTCATGTGTCTTAAGGGCTAGCTCATATTAGATCGGACGTTTTGGGCTGTGTGAATAGTGGAAAGAATCGATGTCCCAAGATCCCAAGAGTCGACGTCCCGAGATGACGTCAGACGACATCACCAACCCTATGTGTAATGGACAGGTGTCAAGCCCTTGTCAAGTCAGGTCTCAAGAAATTATATAGCAAGTGATATGCACTTGGAGGGCCGAGGACCCGGTGCAATAGGTGGTGAGTGCCACGCCTGCAACCACATCTGCGCTAAGGATGATGTGCTCTGACACATCAGTGCCACGTCATATGGGTACGATGACGTGAAGCCACGTGGAAGTAAAAAGGCTTTAGGTAAATAAAGGCCCCAAATCTTTAAAAGGCCATAACTTTTGAGCTAAATCTTTGTTTTGAGCAAATTTACAGTG
>SNQJ01S0173941.1:20296-30316 GCA_010110895.2 Picea sitchensis | reverse complement strand
AAGGAGTGATGTGTCAAGCCAGCCTGGCAAACGGGAGGTCAAGAGATTGACACTTGTTAACATTTGATTCGTTGGCAAGTCAAGTGTGGACCTCGAGTAGGTTGAAGCCTTCGAAAGAGCAAAACCTCGAGCCGTCAAATCTGGAGAGACAATAGACTTAAGCCATAGATCTCGTGGTGAAGGTCAGGGGTAGTAATCCTGTGATTAACGGTCTTTAATCATCTTGTAATCCGTGGACAGCAAACCAAAGGAAGTTTTAGTGTGCAGGAGACGAGAAAAGAGTCCTCGTCCAGTGCCCACGGTTACTTGGTGGTCACACGTGTCCTTAAATCCTATGCTATGGATAGATCCCACAATTGATCTCGATCAAGGATTAAATCTACACCATTGATCCCCCTTTAAATAAACCCAACTCTTGTCGTGGACAACCATGAAACTTGGAGCATTTTGGAACCTTGTGCTACATGTGTCATCTTGTGAGAGGATTATCACGTCAGCGTGACGTATCTCAACATCAGACCCTTAGGGCGTAAAACATTCCCCAATATGCAAGTCTCGCCGAAGGTCGAGGTCCGTCAAGACAAGAATCGTCGATCTGGGGATCGACGACTCAACCTCCATCGTTCGATCCCTTAAGCCACTACTGCACTGGAGATGTGAGAGAAGCCTTGATAGTCGTCAGATCTGGGCACGAGAGAACTCAATCGTAGATCCCATAGATCAGTGACCCTGATAATCAATGCGATAATGTCCCTTAATCATGGGGTTACTCTAATTAACCATCTTGTAATCTTCGGATGTCAGGCTTCAAAGATTTTAGTGGTTGTAGTTCATCAATAAAGCCTCAATGTCCACTACCCAGTGGTTACGTGTCATGCCATCAATGGCACCACGTGTAGTGACGTGAATGGTGCCACATGTCACACAGATTTCTCATATTTGAACGAAGGTCCAGGTGGAAAATGAGTGCCATGTGTCATGCTAGGTGGCATGACCAGATAGGGCTACGTGCCCAGGACGTCAACTGTATCTCGAATCTTGGACCATTGGAAGATTTTGGGAAATAGGCCTTGCAAAAAAATGTCGATGTTTGATGCTCGAAAGATCCGAGATGACGTCGAATGACACCATTCAACAAATAAGGAGTGGACAAGTGTCAACATCCTGTTGGGTGAAATTTGAGTACAGTGATGACGTGTATACCACGACAGTCCACGTGGAAGACCCACATGTCACATAGTGATCACACCACGTGTCAAGTCGAAATCGGCATAATAGGACGGTGGTCCACAGGGAAACGAGTATCACATGTCACGAGGTGATGGTGGTCACGTGTCGTGCCATGATCAAGACAGGTGACATGATAAGACAAGGTCGCGTGTCTTAAGGGCTAGCTCATATTAGATCGGACGTTTTTGGCTGTGTGAATAGTGGAAAGAGTCGATGTCCCAAGATCCCAAGAGTCGACGTCCCGAGATGACGTCAGACGACATCACCAACCCTATGTGTAATGGACAAGTGTCAAGCCCTTGTCAAGTCGGGTCTCAAGAAATTATATAGCAAGTGATGTGCTTGGAGGGCCGAGGACCCGATGCAATAGGTGGTGAGTGCCACGCCTACAACCACATCTGCGCTAAGGATGACGTGTTCTGACACATCAGTGCCACGTCATATGGGTACGATGACGTGAAGCCACGTGGAAGTAAAAAGGCTTTAGGTAAATAAAGGCCCCAAATCTTTAAAAGGCCATAACTTTTGAGCTAAATCTTTGTTTTGAGCAAATTTACAGTGGTTGGAAAGCTCTTGGCGAGCAGAAGACGATGGTGTCTTCAAAAGAAGTTTGTAAATGGTTGAAGGAAAGCAAAAATTTAATACCTCATCCCCTAAAGGGGTACTTAGGGGGTTGGGTGTCTTATAGTGCTAAGGAACATCACCATCCAGTGGAGGTCACATACCACACCAAGGAGGACCTTACAATTGATAAAGAATCACATTGCAACAAAACCTTAACAAAGGAAGATAGTGGCACTAATACATCGAAAAATGAGTTGCTTGTCTTAGTGCCTTTCATCCCTCCTAAGGGGATCAAGAAGAAGAAAGGGGAACGAAAAACAGGCCCATTTGAAAATTGTACGTGTGCAAAGCAATCACAAGCATCAATATAACCCTTTCCCTCGAATCTTGCAAATAAGGGGTGGATTGAAGTTTAAAAATTAGAAGGATAAAAAACAAAAAGCTTATTTTAAATATATGGAAATTTGAGTGCTTGAAGAATAGTTGTCTCCTTTGTAAAAGAATTGTCCAATATTGAAAGATCATAAGTGCGCAATGAATCATAAAAGATGTATCGAAGAGGATTTTAGTTGGCATTTTAATAGGCAATAAACCTAGTTATCTACATGTACAAAAGCTTAGTTTTTGTAAAAAAGTAACAATGTTTATCTCAAAATAGAATGAATTGTCCTTTCGAGCTAGAGTAAGTGTTAAACAATGAATATCAAACCTTATAGCAGACCCAAAAAAAACAACATACAATCGTGTACATTATTTATTTTTAAATATAGCTTTTATGGAAATAAAAAAAATATGATCATAACTCTAAATGAGTAAAGCCTTGTAAGATCAACTTCTCCACATGAATTTGTAGCAAATGAAAAAATTTAAAGTGTGGAAACAAGAGCTCATTGATTTAAGTACCTTACTAAGACATGGTATTTGTATATTTCATTTATTAAATCTTAAACACAAAGAAATCTACCATTGAACCTTTTTTAAGGTAAATGAAAAGTAAAGAGAGAAAAATGAAATTTTATAAAAGAGTTTGGTTTTTGTCAAAGCCACATTCTTAAATGATCTAAAAGACTTTCATTTCTTGTTTTGTCGTCATTACAGAATTCACTAAATACTTACATATGAACTCCATGATAACTATTTTATAACCAGAACTCTGACTAACAAATAACAAACAAATACTTACATATGAACTCCATGATAACTATTTTATAACCAGAACTCTGACTAACAAATAACAAACAAATACTTACATATGAACTCCATGATAACTATTTTATAACCAGAACTGACTAACAAATAACAAACATAAGAATTGGTAACAAAGGCCCATCACTTACAATAAGGCTAAATAAGGCTAAAGATGTAGCGAGAAAAAACCCAAGACATTCTTTAGATGCTAGAGTATTTGTCAATTACAAATAACAAACATAAGAATTGGTAACAAAGGCCATCACTTGCAATAAGGCTAAAGATGTAGCGAGAAAAAACCCAAGACATTCTTTACATGCTATAGTATTTGTACTTAATTGACAATGTAACAAATCCTGCTACAAGAAATGAAAGTAATTATGCTGCTAGGTTGAGCCCTAACCAGAGGGACGGGTAGCCACCTCTGCACTTCTTCGACCTACAAGAGCCCTCATACCCTAAGCGCCGCTATTAAACTTAGAATAGTTAACAAGAAGATGGAGCGGTGGCTTTGGAGGATTCCATGGAGTTTAGGGTTTCTATGCAAGCGGATGGTAGCTCGTTTTGGCGGCTCTCTAGGCGTAGCAGCATCAGTGCAGCAATCAACCTCTCCCCGAACTCTAGGGTTACACTATGTTCATAACCCAACCCTTTTTCCACGGACCTCTCTGCAGGTTCAAGCGTCAATGACGATTCTTTCACTGTTTTGTGGTTTCTTCCTTGCTTGGATCGACTCTTTGCTCTTGCTTAAGGAGGGGGCCCAATTTGAAGTGGGATTCTATGGCCTACGGAACTTTCCCTTGAGGACTTCACATCGAAATCGATCCATCCACTGGTGGCTACAAAATTTGTCTCCATGGTGAACTCAAACCCTGGCAATTGATAGAGCCTTCTAGGGTTTCAATAATAGATCTCCACAACCCTAATCTAGGGGTTTTGGGCTGAGGTTCACCTGAATAGAACTTGTTTTCTTCATGGCAGTGGCTAGTTTGGTGTAGCTCGATATTGTCGAGATTCTCTTCCACCTCTGGTTCTTCTCAAATGGCTTCTGCGTATATCACCTCTTTGGATGGGGTGTGAGCTTTAGAGCTGAAGCTATATTGTAAGCACTTTGGTAGTTTTTGTGTATATGTTATTCATACAAGCATCTTTAGAATTTTATTTTTTTTAAATAAGACGCTACATCTTTTTCCCGGAGACAAAAAAAAGGAAATGAAAGGTAACATTCTACTGAAGGCTGGAACGTAATCCTCATTACTTTGACTTTCACTACTTTCCTTCACAAATCTACTGTTGAATTAGATAACAAGGAAGATTCATGTCCAATATCATTTTGTAAGCAAAGTGGTAACTTTAATATATTTAGGAAATTTATCAAGACTACAGAAAAATGCTCAGATACACTTTTGTAACAAACTTGAGATATACTAATTTACCATAAATTTACGGCAAAAATTATTTTACTGCAGCTCATTTAATTAATGCACAGGTTCAAAATGAAAAGAACCAGCCAATATGTCACTAAACAAAAGGCATGTTCAAAACAAAGCCCTATTGATAAACATGTATACGCCCTCCACAAATATGTGGGCATCATGAACCAAATTCCAATCATTCAATCAAGGTGCAGTGGCAAGTAAATACGACAACTATATCATAATCAAACGCCTTCCGTCAGAATAATGGGATATCAACAATTCTGAACTTGTTTCATTTTTTATCTAACTACTGGATTTCTCTTTGCAAGAAAAAGAAAATCTCTGTAGCACAAATATCAACCAAAGAAATAAAAAATTGTTGTCTCAGCACCTTAAAAAATACACGTCATCAAAACTTAAAACTATTCTCGTAAAAGGACAAGATTGAAGTGTGATTGCACTCTGCAAATCAGAATTGAAAAACCCCATTTCTACCATCCAGATGTTTAGGCATGAGAATAAACGCATTGGCCAAATGGGCTGAATATACAAGATTTAAAGTGTGCACCCAACTGCTCAAATGTATAAGCCTCCGCTTTTAGCAAATGTCATCTGCAATCCAAGAGCTGCCCTCGTGTTCCATTGAGAACGTCCACACTTGAAGCAGGAAACAACACACCAAAAGGTACAAGTTATATCATCCCATGGCAGCCCATAGCCCTCCAGTAAGCATCTTCATCCAATAGAAAAGCATGAAAAACAGTGGAAGGGCTAACAGAATTCTGCCAACATCTCCCCCGCACCACAATGCTGAAAGTGCAAAATTATTTAAACACTTCACTCTACATGTTTTTAAACACTGTCAAAGTCTAATTCAAGTTGAAATTCATGGCGGATGTGACAATGAACAAGCCATTCATTTTTGAATCCATGCTTAACACAACTTGACCAATCACTAATCAGCAAAGAAGCACACCACCAAACATTATATCAATGCCGGGTGTCAACCATCAAACTGATCTGCCCATAACAAGATCAAACTCTCATCAGCAAGCATAACCACTGTCCACCACTCAACCACTGTCCACCACTCAACCACATAACAAGATCAAACTCTCATCAGCAAGCATAACCACTGTCCACTCTCAAGTGTCGACCATCAAGAGTGATCGACCTTTCATCCAACTGTCCAATGATAAAACAAATAAGAAACAAAATAAAATCCACTGAACAATATATTGATAATTAGAACAAAAGGCCTTTTAAAATGGGTGGCTTTAATCATTTTACTCTTTTAACACACTATCAATATTACTTTATAAAAATTCATCAAGTTTGCTTGAAACAAAACTCTGTATTTGCATTGAACATCATCCATTTAGCCTCAGAACCTGCAATGACTTCTGAAAAGTTGTGTGCAGAATCAACACATACCTATGTCTGTGTGACAATAAAGTTAATAAAATTAAAAAGGAAAAATAATCGGGAGTGACAACACCCTGATTTGATTTTAATATTGAGATGTGAAGCCCGAGACTCAAACATAACACTTTGCTTAGTAGACACTTATGTTCTCACCGTGGCTTGGGAAGTCCACCTTATGTAAAACCCCATACTGCATAATATATCGCCCTCTCAACAAACTTGTCAAATTACATCCAGAAATTGGCTTGCCACTTGGTGCTTGTTGCGGCTAAACTGATAAACATATTATGAAGTTTCTTACAAGTTTTATTAGGAGCAAAGCTGGAATATTCCAGCAAAAGAGGAAGCGTGCATCATCTTTTGTTAAGAGTTGCTGCTCAAATACACCACTTAGATTTGAAGAATATGTTGCACTCCTCAGTATAATAGCAAACTAATGTATGCAAGCAAATCTCAGCCCATCCAAAGATTATCGGCTTGTCTCGCATATTTAAAGCATTTGTTATCAAAATCTGTTCAGCCATTGCCATGTTCCAGTCAGGAATCAGCTGCTTTCCAGTGTGTATACCACAACAGCCACAATGCCATAGTGATTTATTTCAGCTTGCTTGCTAAGTGGGAAATAAAAGTAACAGATATAGTGCACTGCTTGGCTTCCGTCACAAATATTTTTCATGCTCAATGCAGACATCCTGGTCACAAACAACATTTTAGTCATTATTTTAGTTTCCCAATGTTCCAAAGTGCAAATATTAAAAGTTGATCTGGAATCTTTTCACCTGAGTTCAGAGTAATTTAATTGCACTAATTTTCATTTTAATTGTTGAAGGATCAAACTAATGTTTTATCTAGTATCCCATATCGTAAGCTTCCAGTATGCAAAGCTTTTAATAGTCTGCATGTGCTCTTTTAATTGTCAAATTAACACTAGCTTTTACAAGCTTTTGTTGTATCATTTTAGTGCTAAGTACCCCACCTATGCCGCATAAGAGAACATTTATCAAAACCTGTTGCTCACATTTTTTTGTTCCTACTCAGAATTCATAGAATGAGTTAAAAGTAGATGATGAAATCTTCCAAACGTTTGAATGTGCAATAATTGTATGCCGATTCATTTCTAGTCTTGATTATGTAATTCACAAAGATAAATTGAGTCCTGTTCATTAAGGTCTTGTAATCAGAGATCCCTAAAACTTGTTAATTTATTGTATTATGTTACCACAGGAAAGTAAGAGAACTTTTACGTTGCCCATCCAGGTTTAAATCTCAATAAGGTTTGTTCCGATGGGAAAGCAGGGAGGTCTTTAAGCCCATCTGGGAACACATGCAAGGTGCACATAAGGAGTATAACCCCTTGATTTATAACCATTGGACCCAAATTTGACTTGGATGATGTCCTAATATAGCAAACCAAACATGACTTGTTTCCAAACATTTAAGCCCCAAGGGTTAGCTCAATTGGTTGAACCATCAGCCCAAGGCCTGTTGCCGATGAGGCCATACATTATAGGTTCAAATCCGCTCAAGTCCCTCAGGGTTACCAACCAATATTATGGCTGGTGGCCAAGCCATCCTCCATTCAGATATTCCGGGCAAGAGGGGGGAATCCCATGAGGTTGTCCTTGGGGGAATAAAATTCCAACCACACAAAAAATTCTTTTAATCCCAACCGCACAAAAAATTCTCGTGTATTCTTGTCTAGATAGGTTGTTATATAATTGAAGTGAAACCACGGACAGAAGGAAAAATACAAATGAGATTAACTCGCAAACTTAACTTAATACTATATTCAAAATTTGAAGTACAATGTGTATATTACATATTTAAACAGTAGCTTATTGAAGATGAAAAGAGTCAAGACTCTACAAAGATAAAGGCACTTCTCTAATGTAACTGACCACCAAACTATAACTAACCATTGTATGCAATTGCCAAATATAACTCAATTGTTATGGCTAAACTCCACACTTGAACTTGTTGAGATTCACAAATGAACGCAGGGAATCAAATGGAACCAAAACAAACCCAAATTGTGCAGTAATTCAATCACGATTCACAAGTGCACTAGATAAGATAAGATAATTTTATTAAAGGTCAAAAGGATTACTAAGTACAATAGTGTGGGTTACAAGTGGGAGCACAAAGGCCACTCCTATAAAAGCATATAAAAGCATGAAGCAAATCTAAACTATGCTACGCTAGATCACATTAATGATCTAAGACCATGACACCGAAAAGCAAAGTGGTAATGCAGAAACAATCAAGTACTACTAAAAACCCAAAACAACAAAATCTCCCGAGAGCTGGGGGGGGGTTGTTGCACCTATGTGGCATAGGTCAACCACCCCCAAAGTGCTCTATCCTAACATCCAAGGCCGAAGAAGAAACTCATGATAGATCATTGATCAGAGGATCTAGAAGAAATGGGGGATCTTGTCTAACATATGTCTCACTATCTGGATGATGTAGCTCTATGCCGAGATTTGGAGGAAATCTCCTATCTGCTAGTACCATGAGAACTGTCCCAAGGTCTAATACAACATCCTCATAGAGGCCTCACTGGCTAGGCTCAAATTGCCTCATTTGGTCTCATAGATCTAACTGTTGATGAAGTGCCACTGTCTGCCTGCCTCTTGTTTCCTATGTCTATTAGGAGCACAAGAAA
Organism: Picea sitchensis; assembly: GCA_010110895.2. Classification (NCBI taxonomy): domain Eukaryota; kingdom Viridiplantae; phylum Streptophyta; class Pinopsida; order Pinales; family Pinaceae; genus Picea; species Picea sitchensis. The sequence goes on along the minus strand of SNQJ01S0173941.1, from coordinate 21,826 downwards.
GAAAGAGGTAATCAACCTAAAGGTGTCCGGTCTGGGCAAGGGTGGCCGAAGAGAGGGAGATCTAAGGCCAAGAGCCTCCCTCATGTAAAGGGCTACACATCTCTGGTCTGGAAACTGGAAGAAGGTGGAGAGAAATTTCTGAGATTCTTTTAAAAGGCATTGAAATCGACCTATGATCTCGTAATAGATGGGACACTAGAAAATGAGGTGCTCCTCCGTCTTTGTGTCATGTAGACGGAAAAGTTGGCAAATCTTGTATCCTGTGCTATATGATGATCAATTTCAACCCAAAGTCAATGAGAACCCACCTGAAAATACCCAGGAGGAATCCTGAGAGCATGCATCCAGTGCCTAAGCGTGTAAGGGGGRCAAACAATAAAGCCATCTCTCAACTCCATGAAGCGYTCTACATAGAAGGCCATCTTGGGGTTTAAAACCCCTAGTGGATCGACCCCAGTAAACCYAAATAAACTATTTGAAGATGTCCTCTTTCATAATCTTATTCAACTCCTGCTTGGTCAGTAAGAGTCAACTAGAGGAATTAAGTGAATCCTGAAAGGGGGGAGGTGATCCATCAAGATATCGACCGACTGAAGTAGACAGGTGACCTCCCCAAATCAACAGTGAGCCCAAGCTAAAGTGTTGATAATGGCTATGGCCTCAAAAGAGCAGTAAGCAATATAATGGTAGTGATCTCTGTCAGCTAATGTGTCAGCATAGCCCCGAACGCAATGCAAGAAGGAGATTAGTCCAAAGATGGTTTCAATCCTAAAGATGAGGACCGCAAACGCTGCTTGAATAAGGACTCTGGGAATTTCCCTCTTGCATTTGATGATGTGGCGAAGCATAAGAACTTGCACTCTCTCTGTCATGGCCCAGTCCAACTCTATACAAATCTGGTTCACTGCTTGGTTTACCTATTAACGATGGCCAAACTAATGCCCAATAATGGGAAGCAAGCCACTCTAGTTCCAAGCCAATTACCAACACTCCTGATGTTTGGAAATGTGCAATCACAACACTCTAAGCATTAACAGATATGTTGTCCATTCAAATTCTATGATACTCGTAAAATAAGCAACACACTCTTATGAATTCAGTGCCAAACAAAATATCATTCCACTTGCCAAATAAACAAGTTCTGCCTTTGTTTGTTAAGGTGACAAACCCAACATTCTAGTTTGTAATTAGAAACCCATTCGATAAAAGTTGAGGCAATTCGCAAATGCAAATATTTATAATATACCTCTACAATTTTTGTTGTTGGAATGTGTTTATACAGTGCTCTACAACTCTGTAGCACTAACAATGAAACAATCTATACCCATTCACAAAACCCACAAATTACATACCCATCCTCAATATTCATTCCAGTAAGGAATATGCTGCAGGTGAGATATGATGCTCATCTCTGGAGGCAATTTAGTCTATATGGACAGACCATTCCTCATAACTATAATTGTCGGATAATGCACATCAAGAGAGAGTGTAGTTGTAGCATACGGTGAATGAATTGCCTATAGGTGATGA
>SNQJ01S0173941.1:0-20286 GCA_010110895.2 Picea sitchensis | reverse complement strand
GAGGCCTAATAATGAAAGATGGCAAAAGAAGAGTCCTCAACAAGAGCAAAGGCCACCTAATCAGTTGGAGTCTAATAATGTGGTAAATGAGGAAATACCACCTTTTTGTAGAGCATGTGAAGATTTTCACGAAGAGTCCACTTGCCCAATATTTTTCCAAATAAATGAACAAGGCCTCCCTCCAACAAACAACTTTGTGGGGCAATCAAGAAGCTCTAACCACATAAATAACTTTGGTGAAACTCACCCTTTGTCAATGGATTATTGGCTTCAAATGAAAGAAAGGAGTGAGCAAGCAAATGAAGTGGTTGAAGAATATGATAATGTTTGTGTTACAAAGTTGTATGGACACAAGCCCATGAATGAGCAGATTTTAGAGATGGCCAGACATAAAGGAATAGTCTACCAAAGAAAAGGGAGAGATGGTGCAAACAAGTCTCAATCGAACTTTCCTAAGGTAACTAATTCCCCTCCAATTGTTGATCTAACTGTTGATTTAGGTAATTGGATTTCAAATGCAAAGGTGTTGGTTCCAGTGTCAAATCTTCTGAAAATTCCTTCACAAAAAGAAAAATTACTTAAAGCAATAAATGTTCCAAATGATAAAGAGGTTGTTAAAAATCAAGAAAGAGAAAAGGAACATCATGAAGATCCTCCAGTGGTTTTGACTAGCAGAGATAGAACCAAGGAAGAGAATCTCCCTTTCTTTGTGTCTCTAGAAATAAATGATCAATGGTTGCATAATTGTATGTATGATTCTGGAGCTTCATCCAACATCATCACTAAAGGAATTATGCAAAGATTGGGCCTTAAAGTCACAAGGCCTTATCACACTGTATGTGTCGTGGATTCCGGGAAATTGAAACCCATGGGATTATCATAGATTTGCCAGTCAAGCTAGCCTTTCGCCCAGATTTTGCTTTCAAAATGGATGTGCTTGTAATTGATGTGCCAGATGCTTGGGGTATGCTTCTCTCAAGAAAATGGGGAGCTCACATGGGTGGTTGCCTAAACATGGATTTGACTTTTGCAACTATCCCATACCCTCCTCCATCAACCGAGAATTCCAGACTCTTTAGAGAAACAGAAAGAAAGTATCACATAGAAGATCCTAAAGAGACATTCAATGACTTCTTATGCCAAATGTCTAAAATGGGTAATTTCTCGATTTGTTCAAACTCCCTAGCATCTGCTAAAGAAAAATTTAAAGATGAAAAGAAAAGTAATAAGGCTTGGAAGATGAACTTTGATGGTGCACATTCAAGATCAGGAAAAGGGATTGGAATTGTTCTAGTTTCACCAACAGGAAAGTCTTACAATTTTGCATTTAGATTAGAGTTTGATGCAACAAATAATGTGGCTGAATATGAAGCTCTTCTACTTGGCCTAGAAATTACAAAAGACATGGGGATCAAAATATTAAGCATCAAGGGTGATTCAGACTTGGTCATTCTCCAGGTGTAAAATAAGTTTGCATGCAAAAGTGAAAGATTACAATTTGGGATACCATAGAATTGTTTGATGCTATAGATCTCATTTCAGTTCCTAGGGATCAAAACAGTTTGGCTGACAGTTTGGCAGTTGCAGCTTCAACCCTCCAACCTTCAGAAGATCTAATAAAAGGAAAAGGAAAGTTGGAAATAATCTTTAGACCTTCAGTCCCAGATAATATTGATCACTGGCAAGTCTTCAGAGATGATGAATAAATCTTAAGATTCATTCATAATGTTCAGGAATTCTCAGGGTTTAATGTCAGTTATAAAGAAGAAGGAAAAGATTATGTTGAGGAGGATAACCCCATAAAGAATCCAGCCCCTAGAGGAATAACTTCCTTAGAAAATATCTTTGACAGACATGACATGTATAAAAAGAAAAAAGTAGTAAAACCTGGCAGCTACATAGAAGTGAATATTGGGACAGAGGAAGTCCCAAGGCTCATAAAAATCGGAAAGTGTACTTCAGAAAAAAGAAAGAAAAGAATTAATAAGTCTTGTCAATGAGTATTGGGATGTATTTGCTTTTACATATGATGAACTCAAAGCTTATAAAGATGATGTTTTTCAACATACTATCCCACTCAAAGAAGACACAAAACCTTTCCGGCAAAAACTTAGGCGAATAAATCCTAAATTGGCACCTTTGGTTCAAGCAGAACTCAAAAAGTTGTTGGATGCTGGCAACATTGCTCCAACAAGGCATTCTTCATGGTGTTCTAACTTAGTTGTAGTTAGAAAGAAAAATGGGGGAATAAGGCTATGCATTGATTTTAGAAATTTGAATCTTGCATGCATTAAGGATAATTACCCTTTGCCCAACATGGAAACTCTATTATAAAGAGTTACTGGTTCAAAAATAATGTCCATGTTGGATGGTTTCTCTGGATACAATCAAGTGTTGGTGAGGAAGGAGGATCATAATAAAACAACCTTCACCACACCATGGGGCACTTTTGAGTACCTAAGAATGCCCTTTGGCTTATTAAACGCAGGTGCTACCTTTCAGAGAACCATGGATTTTTCTTTCCATGAGTTAATGGGCAAAATCATTGAGATCTACCAGGATGACTTGACTGTGTTTTCAAAAGAAAGATCAGATAATGTGAGTCACCTCAGACAGGTGTTTGAAAGATGTCGAAAGTATGGCATCTCCTTGAATCCAGCCAAGTCAATCTTGGGAGTTGATGAAGGTAAGTTGTTGGGCCATATCATAGCAAAAGATGGGGTGAAAATGGACCCAGAAAGAGTGCAAGCCATACAAGAAGTCCCTTTGCCCCAAACCAAGAAAGCCCTCCAATCTTTCCTTGGTCAAATCAACTTTGTAAGAAGGTTCATCCCAAACTTGGTCGAGACCATGAAACATATCCTCAAACTCCTAAAGAAAGTTGTCAAGTTTGAGTGGACAGAAGAAGGAAGAAGAGCTTTCAAAAACATTAAGGACGCAATTGGTAAATCTCATGTGCTAATTAGTCCAAATTATTCTAAAGACTTTCAAATCTTCTCCTTTGCTTCTGAGGATACTATAGCAAGGGTGTTGCTCCAAAAGAATGACGAGGGTCAAGAGCAACCCATTGCTTTCATGAGAAAAGCATTGCAAAATTTAGAGCTTAATTATACAACCATAGAAAAGCAAGCATATGCTTTGGTCAAATCCCTTAAGCATTTTCGAGTTTACATAGGATATTCAAGAATTGTGGGGTATGTACCTCACCCAGCGGTAAAAGATATCCTTGGACAACAAGAATGCTTGGGGGTTAGGGGAAAGTGGGTTTCAAAAATAATACTATAGCAAGGGTGTTGCTCCAAAAGAATGACGAGGGTCAAGAGCAACCCATTGCTTTACGAGTAGCATTGCAAAATTTAGAGCTAATTATACAACCATAGAAAGCAAGCATATGTTTTGGTCAAATCCCTTAAATATTTCCGAGTATACATAGGATATTCAAGAGTTGTGAGGTATGTACTTCACTCAGCAGTAAAAGATATCCTTGACAACAAGATTGCATGGGTGCTAGGGGAAAGTGGGTTTCAAAAATACAAGGGTGTGATCCTGAAATAAAACCCACTAAATTAATCAAAGGTCAAGGATTAGCCTCTTTATTGACCTCTCCAACACAGGGTCAACTCTTCATGGCACATGAAGAGTTGCATCATCAGATGCCATGTTGTAGAAGATTTTTGGTCCTACAGGTAGTGTTTGGCCCCAAGACTTTATTTTGTAATTGGAATTACCGCACTCTCGCGGGTTAATAATGTAATAGGTCTCTCATGAGTCAACGGTCAAGCATCTTGGGATCGGTTCATTGGGAGAGTTCCTTCACCAAGGGTTTTAACTCTGCTATCAATTGGGCTTTTTAGCCCTATTGATTTCCTTTGAGTTTTTCTCTCACACTTGCAATAATTCCTCCAAAGTAAGAACGCATTCTATAGTGGGCTTATGTCTCCTCTCCCTCCTCCTTCCTAGAATTCATTATAGAATCATTGTAAATGACCATGCAAGACATCTTAGAAAGTTTCAAGGAATCAATGAAATTAAGTCAGTTTTTAATTAATTAATTTTAATTAAATTTCCTAAGTTTGGAGGTTTATCTATTTAATTAAATAATGGCTTTTTGGAGCAAAATTATTGTAAAAACTAGGTCCTTTGGACTTTTGATAGGTATTTGTGCTCAAAAGAAAATGGAATAGCACCCCCATCCATGGACCAAGTTTCAACAACAACTTTTAGCCATGGTTTGTCCAACTTAGTGTCAACAAATAAAACAACAATTTGAATTGCTAAAGTCCAAACATGGTAAAATGTAAAATTGTAATAATGAGTTTAGCCATGAAAAAGGTGAATAATGGTTAGAGAGAGACCCCATAAGCATAACATGACCCTCCCAACCTTTCTAACCCCTTATCACCTCTCCTTACCCAAAAGTTACGCCCCCCTAGGGGGGTTGACGTTTTTTTCCTTGGTGGATGTTGTTGTGGCTTATTTGGGGCCCCCTCTCGTTAGTTATGACTCCCTTTAACCCCACATCACCTCCTAGGGTGATCCCCCACCTATTTCATTAATCTCCCTCCATTCCTTCCATTTCCCCTTATTTGTGCCCTCCAAGGAGAGTTACACCACCCTTTTGTTGATCTCCAAGGAAAATTTGTTTTAATTATTGGGGCTCTTCCTCTTCCCTAGCACAAATCCCATAGCCTCTCACTTGTGTTTTTGTGTGATCCCAACACCTCCCATGTACTACCCTACACTCTAGATCTATGATCTAAACCTCTAGATGGTGTGCCCTAGCCTTGAGATCTACTCTTATGTTTGTTGGTGGACACTTTGGCATTGATCCAAGAGAGGTAGGTTTGCCTCTCCAAGTATAAATAGATCCTCTACTCACCCCCAACTCACCATATCTTGAGCTATTGTTATGCTACTTGATTTTCATCTCTCCACAGTTCCATTTTTCCATCTCTATGCTCTTAGGGTTTTGGAGTATTTTCTCTCCAAGATCTATATTCTTGAGTAACAATAAAGGAGAAACTTTTGGAGGATAACTAGAGGAGCAAAGCATATGCTTGATCTTCTTATGTTTATGAGGTAATATTGTATCAATTTCTTTAGGTGAATACAACATTTGATCTTGTAGGTAAAGTGTTATCTAAGTAGATCTATCAATGCTTGTTCTTGTGGATTTATATATCTTGATTTGTTAGATAGGATTGAAGTGTCGCCTTATTTACATGCTCAACATATTATCTCTTGTATGCACATCACTTAAGGAGTTTTGCAGATTTATACTTCAAGGGTTTCAATGGGAACTCCTTCTATGAGAAGGGGGTCTCTTTGAGGCACCTACACTCCACTTTTCTAACCTTTTACTCTTCATCTATATTGTTGTTCATACACATTCATTTTCAGCTAGCATAATATGTTTAGATAGGTCATTTCTATACACATATTCTCTTGTTCTTAAGTAAAGTTCTTGCCCTAAAAAGCAAGGGGTTTTCCATCATCTTTCTTGGTTGACAGAGATTAACACTTTTACTTTTAGATAGGCCATGGTACGGCCTCCCTCTTTGTGTGTGAGCTTGTTGGGTAGTGTAGATCTAGCTAGGGTTTCATTTGTGGCATTTTTGTTTTTCCTCCTAGCTAGGACGTGAGGTTTAGATGGTGAGGGACACCTTCTCAACCTAGGCCGTGTGGTAGGTTTATCTCTTGCTTGCTTACTTGGTTAGATAGTTTCATTCTTAGTTTCTCTCTCTCTTTATTTTTACTTGTTTGCCCTAATCTCTAAATCTTAAAAAACTTAACCTAACTAAGCAAAACCTAATTAATTGCCTCTACCTAGTTGGGAGAGGAATACCCCAATAGGTAAGGTTAAGTGGTTGATGATGTGATTGGTGATTGGTGATCTATGGATTAATGCTATCATCGTTTTAGATTTAGATCAAACACATACTCATTGTCTTAAGCCTATTGGGGGCATAATAAGTAACCTAACTAGATCTTTTATTTGCTTAGTTAATTTTCAAGTCTTTTCCTTCATGCACATGCTTAGATCCTAAATGCTTAAATCTCTAAGTGCTTAAATAAGGGAATGGTTTATTTCTCTATTGCTTGTATCTATTGGAAGCCACTTGCTTAGGCTTGACTGTTGTTTAATGGTTAAGTAGGCAAACACACTAAATTTTCTTTTCCATCTCTTGAAGGCAAGCTGTCCTTGCCCTACTTCTGTGGGATTTCTTTAATAGCAAGCTCATTTGTGCATGTGATAACCTAAATCTTTTTCATAGCCTCCCTTTTTTTTCTTTACATGTGTTTATATTCTTAATTGTATAAGCTTGAAGCAACACATTTTTGAGCTCATAAATGCTTCAGCCATATCTTTACTCACTTAAGAGTGCCTTAAAATCTTCAAAACACTTTAATAATCACCTAAAAGTCTACCTAATCCATATATATACCTAACATCAATAGGGTACCTTTGACCACCATCTTCACCATCTAAAACGGGGCTTGAGGAAAACAACTGAGGGTGTAGGTAAGGAATCGCCTCACGGGCGCATTGTGATGTCCTCTCCTGAAGTACTCTTGTTTAACAATCTGCAGGAAGCTATGGTGGAAACACTTATTGAGCATCCTGCAGTTATTTGGCAATAGGAGGAAGAGGTTTTGGTGAAAGCTTTAATAAAATTTGATAAAACTTAAGAAAGCCTCTACTATTTAAACCCTTGACCAAACCTAATAAACACTTGTGGGTTTAATAACTAAGAGTGTGGATTATCTTCAATAATCTTGATAACAATTGTGCTTAGATCTTCTAAATCTTCTTGATGATATTGATGTGTTGATGATGGACTCATAATTGTAAATTGTTGATGTTGATGCTTAGTCTTTTTGGTGCATCCCCTGCACACATATAAGTAAAACGTGCTTAGCTTGCTCTTGTATCATTTGTATATTTACTTGTAATTAATTGTATCTACTATTCTTTGTCTCAATGTATTCCTTTGTAATCTGTGTAACTTGTAATTATCTTGTAAACGAACATCCCCTTAACGAAGTTGACCCTTTGCCTAATCTAGTTGACCTTAGGGAAAAGCTAGTCTTTACATTCTAACCTTTTGCATCTTGCATTGTTGCCTTAGTATCATAGGATAGATTCTCTAACTCCTCAAGAAATTAAAACTAACTCCTAGAACTTAACTTAATTCATTTAGTAACTAAGGTCTACCCCTCTAGGAGTAAGCTCTAGATCTAAAGAGGTTCCTGTACAAAAGTGACAAGCAGGGTCAGGAACTCAGGCATTGTGTCTCCAAGGATACACTAAGTGAGATGGAATTTTCTCACGCTTGCAAGTGTGTATAAGGACGGCAACAAACTCAAATGCTAACTGAAGGAAATATACAAGCTTTGGACCTAGTCTGTCAAAAAAGTGAACATAGGCCAGCTTTATCTCCATTAACTCGTGTTAGAACAACACTAATGATATGTTGATATCATTTTATTCCTCTTTCTAACTTCACATGCCCAAGTCATTTAATTGGTCACAAAAGAAGAGCATTGAGATTAAAGGTACTTATGTATTTTATTATTCAGGATGGATTGGGTGGAGGAACCCCGATGGGGGTAATACTTAGATGTGTTGATGAGCTTGAGTCCAAAGACTCTTGGTTGACTTTCACTCAAGATTTTGTGGTGGCCATTTTACGCCATAAACTAATTTCCACAAGATCCTCGTGAGCAGTTACTACCGCCTACTATATTTTCGACAGTAATAAAATGGTTAGGTTGTCGTGATACCAGCCATCGGGAGCGTAGTTAATAGCCTTACCATTACAAACAAGAGGGTTGAAGTACCTTTTCAGCAGTGGGGCTTGATTTCATTGGTCAATTCATACAATTCAAGTAATGGCTATAATTGATAATCATAGCAATTGATTATTTCCACAAAGTGGGTAGAGGCTATACCTACCAAGTTAGCAACCCATAAAGTGGTCATGGACTTTCTTGAAGATAAAATTATCACTAGATTTGGAGTGCCAACAAAAATAACTATTGATAATGCCAAAGCCTTTAGCTTAACAGAATTATCCTCATTCTGTCTTAAATATGGCATTATATTATCCCATCATCAAATTATTATCCCTAAGGCAATGGTCTTGCTAAGTCTAACAATAAAAACTTAATGAATATTCTTATGAAACTCAAGTAGAGCAATAAGAGGTCATGGAATAATAAGATCAAGTTTGCACTTTGGGTTGACAGGATCACAAAGAATAGTTCAACAGGAAAAAAATCCTTTTGAGTTGGTTTACGGCCCCTGAAGGTTACTTGTCACCCATCTAAAGCTTCCAAGTATCGCTTGTTCAAAAAATATGATTTGGACATAAAATCCTCATCAAAAATAGAATTGATCAAATAATTGAACTTGATGAAAACAGAAGGAAAGTCTTAGATCAAAGTATAAAAAATCAAGAAAAGATAAAGAAAACCCTTTGATAAGTCCTCAAGACAAAGAGATTTCCAAGCAGGTGATACGGTCCTCCTATGGGACAAATGGAAAGAGAAGCCATGAAGTCATGGCAAGTTTGACAGCTTATGGGTAGGGCCTTATATTATCCAGGATGTAGCTGTAAAGAACTCCTTTGTCCTAAGCAGATTGATGGAGAGAGGGCTCTCACTACCAGTAAATGGTCAACTTCAAGCTCTTCTTCAACGAAGTAATCTGGTCCATGGGCATCTTTTGTATCATATTCTCTAAACCCTATCCTTTGTAATTTTAAATTTTCATTTTGTACATAGTTTATTTTGTCAAATTTTTGTATATTTTGTAATATAGCTTTTTTCAAATTTTGTATATATACATGTATATCATTTCTGTAGCTTATGTTTAGTATTGGATTTTATATGAACATGTTACTAATGAGGTGTCGATGATACATGTCATGTGATTCTAGATTCTCATATGCTCTCCTTCAAATAAAGATCGCTACTGTGTCCCCATATCGATCTAATGTTATCCATCAAAGTTGCACTATGATGGACTTCCAACAGTCAGCCAAAGATTGAACATTTATTGTTCAAATTTCAAAGTTCAGAAGTCCATCCGGTCAATATGACCAAATAACCTTCTCTACATTTTCCATAAAAATTGTAATAAGAGATGTTGCATGATGAACTTGTAAAGGTCTTAGCCACTGACTTAGGCATGAGTTGTTACTCTCGAGTGTTTTTTTTACTTATTATTAATTATATTTTGTCGCTTAAAGGCAATTTATAATTTATGAGTTTTTTTCACTCAATTCTCCAAAGATGGAATATATATTTATGGTTAGGTCTTAGCATGGATCTAAGACTAGTGTCTAATATATATTACCATACTAAACATACTCCTAAAGTCTTATGGAAATGTGTTAAGTCCCCCCTTAGAATTTTTAATTTTTCGCTTAATTAAAATTTTTCCGCAAAATCGGAATTTTTAATTAAAAAATAAAGTTGTAATAAAATAAGCGGTACTAGGAGTGTTCCTATGCCTTGGGGTGCTCATTTTTTAACCTAAAGCACCAACTTTACCTAAGTACCCACTTTACCTAAGTACCCACTTGGTTGAGTAAAATTAGTGATTTTAATCACTCTTAAAAATCAATTTTACTCAAAACCCCAAAAATCACAAAGAAAATCACACACAGCAAATGCTAAATTTGGAGAAACATGTTTAGACATGTTTTGGGTGAGTTAAAGCCCCAAAAGGCAAGGTGGCAAACATAGGTTAATTCTTATTGGTCAAAAGTTAAAGAATTGACATGTGTTATGGTATTTGGCATGTGCTCCATAAGAGGTGTGCACCTCTTGAGAGGTGGCGATTCCCAGAAGAGGGGCAGCCAACTCTTGAGAGGTGGCACCCCACACTCTCATTTCTACATGTGGTGAGTTAGTTGAGATGTGGGAGAGGTGGCAACCACACTCTCCACACTTGTCAATGGTTAAGCTACCAAGTGGTGCTACCTCCTCATCTTCCCATCTTCACCCTTTGCTATATATTGAAGCATCCACCCATTGTACAAGCTAGTTAGAGTTTTGGGAAGGATTGCTATTGTATTGTAAGATCATTTGTACTATCATCATTGAATTAGAATAAAGAAGGCTTTGGAGGCTAATTTGGTGTGGATCCATGTGTGTTTGTTCATTGTCAAGTGCAAATTTATAAGGTGACATTGTTTTATTTCATTTGTTTGTGCAAATTTGTTGAATATCACTTTGTAGGAGTATTATTGCTCATAAATGATAGGATTATAAATTTTGTTTGATTTCTTATTCCTATTGATTATCTATTTAGAGATTTAAATGTGCATTTTATGTTTTGCTAACTAATGTGCCATTGAGTTTATTTTGTAGGTAACACCAAGATCTAACAAGTTTCTTGCAAGTGTTGTGAAGCTTAGAGATCTCATTTTGGAGGATTGGATGAACTTGCTTGCTCCTACTTTCTCTCTAAAATCTTGAAGGACAATAGCTCCTCTTTCATGCCAAGAAGACTCCATTTTTCCTTCTCATCTCTTTCTCAATTAAAAGCTATCATTTTCATTGAGTTCTTTCATTTGCAAAAGTAAGATTTCAATTCTAAAGAGTACTCACAGGTTATCTTCATTTATAAACCAAAGGCAAGTAGATTAGAACTTTTATTCTATCTTGCAATCTACTATCTTTAATCTATCTTCTTGGTTGAAATTTTTAAAGATAAAGATAGTTTATTTCTAAAGGGTTTAAATATCAAATTTGAGCAAGTCTTATTGTTCCTTTTTTTCTGTTTTAGGACAGCAAAGACTATCAGTAAGAAAAGGCTATTTATTAGCTAGTTTAGACTTAGAATTTTGCTAACTTATCATAGGATTTACTTGGAAAATTGACTTTACATACTCAATAACCAAAGACACTCTTAAAGTGTTTTTGGCCAATTACTCATTATCTTTTGTTTGTTGTTTTGCAGGTTGGTGCGAAACGTAGAGGATACTCTACCTAAAATTCAAAATTTAAAGTTTCTAAGACCCCCAAAGTGGCCCTATATTGTTGAGAACCATTGTAAAAGCATTTTCTTCATTTTCTATACATAAGGGTCCACATCTCTATTTTAAGAGAGATCTTAAGACTCTTCAAAGAACAATTGTAACCGAGATAATAAAATCAACGAGCCAAAGGAGGCCTCACTTCGCTTTTCCCTGGGTGTGTTCCGCTTGGGATCTTGTGTCTTAGTTTGCTCGATTTGTCCTTTTGATTTAAGTGCTCAAACAAACTCACAATCAGCTCTAAAGGTTAAAATAAACCACAATCTAGATTAGATTTCAATTTTGCAAAGCAAAATACCAATTACTAGTTAGTTTCAATTTTATGCAATTTCAAAGTTGGAATAAACCAATCCCCTCAGCACCTTGCAAGACGCTGGTCAGTGAAGACTTTAGTAATTACAAAACATTTCTCTTTTAGTACTTTGATTTATTGTTTAAAATAAACATCTCCCCTCAAAATTCAAAGCAGGGTTCCCGACTTTCCACCATGCAGCCAGTCTCTGACCGGGCTTGGAGTAAGTTTCATACTACACGTACTGGGTCAGACTGGTGATAGATTAATAATTTGATTTATGTAGGAACACAATGAAATACGTGTAACATAAACGCTATAGATAACGAAATAAGACTTCATTTCATTAATAACAAATGACTGAAATATGCTTACAAAAATAATGGAAATAAACTAGCTAGGATGCTGGTAGCTTATCTCTAATAAGAGATGGTCGCTAATGATCCGGGTGGGAAGATGATTACAATGAGGCTCAGAGGTCTTTTACAATAGAGAGAATGCCAAAACATAGACATCCAAAAACCTAACCCTAGGAGATGAAACACCAAAAGTCATGTGGGCTTCAGTTTGGGTGTTAGTACATCAACTTCCCGGTCAACTTTGCATAATGATTCCGCTTAGGCGCAGGATAGCTCAGTTGAAAGGTATCGTCGAGGAGATTCATTTTGGGGCTCAATCATGCCTTTGGCTATCATTGAGAACCTCGGATCTCAAAAACCTTCATTTAGGGCCCCTCAAATGGTCTCCCTGGCTAAAACCTCGCTAAAAATAGTAAATTGTCAAAATTGTCAAAACACTGTTTTGAGCCAGTTGGAAAGGTGGTGGCCACCGATATCCACCTAGATCAATCCTCCTCCTTAGGAAACAATGGTCCCCATCGCTATTCCTCCATGAGATGAGGAAACTACTGCTGAACTTGGTCCCTAGTGAGCCATTTGTCTTGGTGAAGGAGTTGGCCTACATTGACAACTCGATATAGCGGTATCTTTTGTTGTTGGGTGTGCTTGATCCTTGTATCCATGATCCGACGGGCTTCCGCTTGTTCCATGCATTCTATATTTAACTCTGTTGGTGAGTTGTTCTTCCATGTCGCATGTGTCTAGTAGAGGTGGGAAAGTAGGGTCGAAGACGGTCCACATTGAACACCGGGTGCGTAATTGCTGAATGGTGGAATGTCGAGCTCAAAGGCATTTTCCTGGCTGCACTTTGGTGTGAGGTGTACTACCATATCGAAGCGGACGGCTTGCGGTGGGTCCAAATGTAAGCCCTTTGCAATGTAGTACCACACTTTGTCGCCCACTTGGAAGTTATTGTGTGGCACCCGATATTGATCATCATGTCGCTGTTTGTACTTAGCATTGGTCTGGCCCAAGATGTCATGAACCCGCGGCGATGTTGAATGCTCAATGTTGTTTGTCTTATCCTACCGCATCGACATGAGTCAATCTTCTGAGTAGCTTAATAAAATGGCATGGCTATATCAATGGAACATAGTGGTCGGAATCCCAAGCCCACTTTGAAAGGGGTTGTGGCTAGTTGAGCTATGGAGAGCCCCGGCCACGGTTGTACATAGGGGAGGCCTCATCCCATGTGCGTGGATACTTAGAGTTGTACATACACAGGATGTGAAAAATCTTATGATTGAATACCTTTGTTTTGTCGTCCGTTTAAGGGTAGAAAGCAATGGATTTAGTGACACTTTTTTCCATGAGTGACCAAAGACTAAACCAAAATGTGTTGAGGAAATTATTGTCCCGATCTGAGATGATAGACTATGGGATCCCAAAGTGTACCCACACTCGCTCAAAGTAAAGAGTTTAGCAGTTGGCTTCTCGGCCAGATATTCTTCTGCGTGCCATCATAATGGACATCTTCGAATCGGTCGACGACCACAAAAACACGCCATTTCCATGCTTAGTAGAAGGAAGTCTCCGACATGTAATCCATAGAAATGGATTCCCAAGGTCGAATCGGGGTAGGAAGTGGAGTATAAAGGCCTCCTGTTTCTTGATGGTCGGTTTGGCAATGGCGCAAGTAAAGCAGTGTGACTTGATGTACTTCTCGACATCTTGTCAAGGTTCGCCAATAGAAATACTTTTGCGCATACCACGGTTTTCTCGACCCCAAATGCCCAGCGACTCGACTGTAAAGCGCCTCCCAAATCATCTTGCACGCTTGCTTCCAGGAACAATAAAGGTGTCCTAGGTGACATATTAGTGCATCTTGGAGGTGAAAAATTGGGAACTTGCTTACCCTCCAAGAGTGCGTGGCTGCATGTGTGGGTCAATTCCGATCACTTGTGTAGAGAAGCCGCCAATCGAAAGTCTCGCTCCACAAGAGTTGAGCACGCTGGTTACTTATCGATGGGTGGCTCCGACCGAGGCCCCGCAACATTATTGGTGTCAGCCTCTTTGTAATACCTCCTACGTTCAGAACGAAATCGCTGCGTATGTGGACCACTTCGATGGCGATCATTCTGCAACTTACCCTGTGTATGTATGAACTGGCTACCGGCCTATGGTCCTGCGGTGGATTACCGCTTCCTCTTTCCTAAAATGTAATGCTTCCATTGCCACAAGCCCCACAATGGAATACATTTCTTTGTCATAAGTGCGGATACTTTCGACTATGTCGGAAAGTGTCTCACCGTGATATGCCACCGATGCCCATGTTGAGTAAGGACCGCCCCAATAGCATAGTCGAGGCATCATCTCGATCTCAAATGGTTGTTGCAAGTCCGGTAGTGTGAGCACCGGTGCAGAGCAGGCGATGTTTCAACTCCCCTCAACTCGCTGAGATTCGCACTCAAAGAATTTTGTTTAGTTCTCCTCGTGACTTGACCTAAGGGCCAAGTGATATGAGAGAATCCCAACACAAACCTCGCTGTAGAAATTGGCAAGACCTAAAAAGCTACTTCTGAGTTCGTTAGGGTGGTTGGGGTCGGCTAATCCCCGAATGACTTGATCTTTGCCGATCCACATGCACCCCCGGCCATCAATAATGTATCCCGATAATCGAACCTGGTTATGCCAAAAGTGCATTTTCTCCAAATTGGCACACAACTCGTTGCCGCAATGTTTGAGTGGACTCCGCCGATATGGTGGAGGTGCTCTTCCCAAGTCCGCCGGGGACTAATGCCATCCAAGTACACCACTACAATGAGTTGGTGAATGGCCGCAGGATGCTCGCCCATTAGCCTCATGAAGGTTGTGGAGGCATTCATCAACCCGAAAGGCAAGACCAACCATTCAAAAAAACCTCCTTTGGATTTGTTCTGCCTTCCACACATCAGAAGGTTCGATTTGTACCTCGTGATACCCAAACTTCAAGTCGCCCATCTTGGTGAAATATTTTGCCCCTTTGAGTTGGTCCAAAAGGTCATCAACTGCGATTGGGTAACCTATTCCTCATCAAAGGATCTTGTTCGCCCGATAGTCAACGCAGAGTCTCAAGTCCCATCCTTCTTCTACAACAATTCGCCAATACGACGGCTCCTGTGGTGATGAACTCACGGATGTGACCTTTCGCAATGTACCATGAATCGCTTCGATTTCGCTATCTCCGTGACAGAATGCAGATGGGTCCATTGGGCAATGCACCGGGTCAGATCGATGGGGTGCTTGACTGGCAGTGTAGAGGCACTTCAGCGGGAGGTGAAGATGTTCTCGTTCTCCTCCATGACCTTATCCATCCGTTGTTTTCGTGCAGCGGGGCCATGTCTGGAAGTCATGGCCATGCCTCGGGCTGAGGGTTTATCATCAGGAAAAAAAATTTCCTCGTTTGGGAAATGAGCTTACTGCGTTGTTTTGCAGTAAGCTCATTTACCAAAGAGATGGTGGTAGGCGCTACTCCTAGATCCCTATACTTTTATTGCCCAATGTGTGATAATAATGACGCAAATTTAGACTTCACGATGTCGCCTACAAAGCGCACGGTTGGCCTAATAATACATCGTAAACATCAAGAGGAGCAATGTCACATAATACCTCATCCATGAAGGTTGATGTCAGAGGGAAGGCTACATTGTCGACTGACGCCAAGGTCCCGTCCTTGGTGCAACCACCGATGGTGTATGGTTGTGGGTGTAGCCGCGGCTCCACAAGCCCAACCGCCGGCCATGACTCTACCGAGATGAGGTTCTTCTCGGGCTCCCGCCGACAATGAACCCAACGTCCTACCACATCTTGAATGGAAGAGAGACGCCTTCCTCGATCTCTTCTCCGGTTTCTCCTTCGATCTTCTTCGTAGGTAACGGTATGCTAGTCTCGATCGATAATCGGCTCTGGCCATTCCCTTGTCGCCTCTAATACCACTAATCCGGATTTATGTAGGAACACAAATGAAATACAAAACACACATAAACGAAAGATGCAGATAAAATAAGACTTCATTTCATTAATAACAAATGACTCAAATGGTGCTTTGCATGCATTTAATGGAAATAAACTGGAAATAGGGTTGGTAGCTTATCTCTAAGAGATGGTCGCTACTCGCATCCGTGGAAGATGATTACAATGAGGCTCTAGGAGGCCTTTTACAATAGGACGAGAATGCCAAAAGTCATGACACCAAAACCTAACCCTAGGAGAGAAACGCCAAAAGTCATGTGGGCCCCCGCTTGGGTAAGTTAGTACATCAACTTCCGGTCGTAACTTTTGCATATCACTGCTTTTGAAGCGCAGGATAGCTCGCTGGTGCGTATCGGCCGGTGAGATTCATTTGGGGTTTCAATCATGCCTTCTGGCCATTATCGGTGAACCTCGATCTCAAACCTTCTACGAGTTCCTCAAAATGGCCCCGGAAGTTAAAACCGCTAAAAATAGTAAATCGCCAAATTGTCAGAAAACCTGTTTGAGCTAAATAAAAAGGTGGTGGCCACCGAGTATCCACCTGGATCAATTAATTAGGGAAATCCTAAAGAGAATTTCCATTTAGTGGAAACGTAAGATACCGTGGAAGATATTTGGCGGAACTTTGAGATCTAGGTTCTCCCCGCTCTGGATCTCCCACATTTTCTTGATCTTGTGTGCAAAATCAGAGGGACCTCCCCTGTTGGATATTTGGCAAGCTCAACCTCCACCTTAGGGACCTTTTCTAAAGGGCCAAATCTAGTTTAGACAAACACTTATTTTTTATGCAAATAAAATTTATCTCATTAACCCACCATCAATAAACCTTAATAAAAACACACTCCATCTACATTGCCCAGAATACCATTACACCACCATTTACATATTTGCAAAGCCATATGCTTCACACTTTTACTTCAGTCATTTACTTTGAAGCAATTTGATTTTACTGCATCTAACAATTGTGTCTCAAGCATCATTTTTATGCAAGTATATGTTTTATGTATCTTGTGGTGAATAATTGATCTGTGTACGCTTTTGCTTTATGTTGGTTAATGAAAGTTTAAACTCCTAGATTCAATTCTTGTACTTAAATTAGTTTCAAGCCTTAGTATATTTGTTAGGACTACCCCCCCTTGGCTTCTCTAAGAGTTGGCCTAGACGGAGGAGTGGAAGATTAGGTGACAGCACCTTAACCTCACTTGCCCCCAAGGACACACCAAGTGGATTGAAGATTTCTTCCACGCCTCTCGTGTCTCAGAAGATAAGCATGCAACATGCCATACAAAAAGCCTCCAATGCCAGCATAAATCCTTGTAAAATGATCTTAAATGAGAGCAACACTGATACTTACCATACATTTCCAAGCATCAACTGGAGTAACCCAATACGAGTAGTAAATCTCAAACAATTCAAGGTTGTTATGCTACCCAGGGCTCTAAGTTGCCTAACACGTCCAAACCCCCCGCCGTGTCACGTATCCTACGTGTCTGGACACGACATCAGGATGTACCTGGACACTGTTTGTAAGCATTTAGTCCCTCGCCTATAGTAAGACATGTCGAACACGTGTTTAGCACATGTCCTATGTGTCGGACACGATACTATAGGACATGTGTCAAACACGTGTTTAGCACGTGTCCTATAGTATCGTGTCTGACACGTAGGACACATGTTTAGCACGTAGGACACGTGTTTAGCACGTATCCTATGTGTCGAACACGAAACGGTAGGACACATGTC
Source organism: Picea sitchensis (assembly GCA_010110895.2). NCBI lineage: Eukaryota > Viridiplantae > Streptophyta > Pinopsida > Pinales > Pinaceae > Picea > Picea sitchensis. The sequence continues at coordinate 2,854 of SNQJ01S0173941.1, read as the reverse complement.
AGATAATTGTTTAGAACGTGTCATGTTCAAAAAACACGCGTGTCTTGAAAATAGGACAAGTGTCCTACTCAGAAAAGGACCCTAGCTCATGTTTTCTCATGCAAGTTGGGTAGCCAGGAGGTATTTGGTGCAGCTTGAGGGTTATTTTGCCTTATCAATGCTATTTAAAGAGGTCCCCACCCCTCTATTTTACCCACCTCGGAGCACTAATGGTAATATTAAAAGTGGCATTCTCTTTATCTTTCATTTTCATCCTTTACTTAAACTTTTTAACATCACCATTAGTTGTTTCAAGATGTTTGAGAGTGGTTCCAACCTCACACCCCTATATGGAGAGAGTAGACTCCAGGGTCCCATTCAAAGTTCAATAGACTTAACAGTTTTTGAGATTTCAAGATTGGCAGGATTGCAATGTTTCCAATCGGATTCTCTATCATGTATGAGGGTGTTGAACCCAGATTTAATCAAGGGCACCAAGCCTTTATGTACCTTGATGTTGGTGGCACTAATTGTTGAAATCTTATGTCACGACCCCAAGAAAATGTACCCTCCACACAAGTATAAACTCTTCTATTGAACTATTCTCTTTGTCATCGTGTCAGGTGACTTTAACTTAGTGGTGTATGTGCACACCAACCTCTGTCTTATTTGCAGGCAGAGAAAAGAGTGGTTGAAGGGAAAGACAAAGATTTGGGATGTGTTTCCTGATGATATGGGTTTGGACAACAGTGTTGAGTTGGCATTAGCCAACTTGAATCTTAATTAACCAATGCAAGAGCCGATCACTTTTGATGATGGTGATCCTCTTGAGGGATCATCCTCCACATCAACAGATGCACAAATTGCATTGGATATAGAGAGGATGGAGAAGAGAGCATTGGTAGTGATGTTAATCTTGATGATTATGGCATGGAGGACTACTAACGATCGCGACTCATGAGCTATGACAATCTTCCATCTACAGTTCTAGTATCTACCCTATGCATATTTTGTATTTGCCATTGGCATTCCCACCTATAGTATCAAACTTTAGTGACTCTAACTCAGTATCTATCTACATTGTAATACATTTTGATTTTGATGACTTAATGAGATTGAGAATATTGCACCTTATGGTTCTAATGCCTTGTGTGTTCAGTGTTTGTCATTTGATCATCATTGATGTTACAATGTTTTATGTTACATGTTTTGTATCATGTAAATCTTCTAGTTTCTAACAAAATATGAATCTTTGTCTATATTTCATTTTTGTGTGTAATTTTCAAAAACAAATCATACGTATAATCTTTATATATATATATATATAAACTTGTCCTCCATGTCTTGTTTTTGGGGTCGTCGTGTCACGTGTCAGATACTCGTATTTCCATGTCCTCCAAATCCCATGTCATCCTGTCAGGTGACTTAGCATGCTATGTTTTGCCTTACAGTTCCTTGGTTGAAGTATTAAGTGGTTTCATCAAGTCATAGTTGATTTTGGACGGTGAAGGTTTTTCCATTTGAAGGTTTCCTTCTTGTAGCTTGAATCCATTGTTGATCTTAATTGGGTGATGGATTATTTAGTCTCTTGGTTCTAATCTCAAACCCTAATTCTTGAAGAAAATAAGCCAACTCCTTGGAGGGTTTTCTTCTTGGCCTCATTTACCATTTGATTCACCTGGACTCCTTTGCCCTAGTTGGAATTGGCACTGATTTGAATATCCTTCCATCACTTTTGTAAAAACCCTTAAGGAACTCCAAACCCCATTTTACTAAGGTTACTCTCAACATCACCTTGTGCTTCATTGTTTGGTCTTAGTAATCCTAGTAGGTAATACCCCCTTTGAGTTGTGTTGAATTTTCAATTTCCAAATCTGATAATTATTTCCTTATGATTTCAAACTGAATTTTAAGCCATTGTTATCATAGAATAATTACACACTAAAAATCTCAACCAAAAATAACTGCAACGAAAACAACAAAATCATAGAAAGATAGCCATGCATAGTAGACACGAGATTTTACCCTGGGAAACCCAACCTTGGGAGAAAACCCAACAACGTTTCTTAAGAAGAATTCAATCCAAGTTTATCACCATTTAAATGAAGAAACCCAACACAAGATAATTGTGCCCTTGTATGAGGGAGAACCCTCAAGGATAGCGCACCACAAAAGAATTGCTAAGATACTCCAAAAAAATAGCACACCTCAAAGATAGCACAACTGGCAACTGCGCACTACAACTAGCAACTGGGAACTGCGCACTGCAACAGACAACTGGGAACTACACTACAACAGACAACTGGGAACTGCGCACTACAACTGGCAACTGGGAACTGCGCACTGCAACAGACAACTAGGAACTGTGCACTACAACTGGCTAATGTGCACTTGATGAGAAGAGTTGTGTGATGTGTCAAGTGAAATGATCCAGCCTTTATTTATACAGTTCGAGTCACCTTCAATTTCCTTGTGAGGTCGACTTCTTCTTTTGTCTTCAATTTCTTTTTAATGCTTTTCGGGGTTTCTTCAATGGTTTTTCTTTTCTTCTTGGCATTTCTTCCTCACTAGAAAAATTGTCCATGAGCCTTGTTGATGTATCATCTCCTCACATGCATGTCTGATTAATATAGGGCTCTAATATTGAGTAGATTCATCGAGAAGTCCCTCATCACAAGGGGTCTCTAGAACCTACATCTTCAACATTAGACTAGACTAGTAAACAAGTCAAACTTGCCCTATAAAAATAGATCACTCCATCCTGGAGCAGGCAATGTGAGAGCATCTCGAATCTTTATCACTCCTCGTCAAATCGGCATGACTACTAGGAGAAAGACTACACCTGGGCCATTCACCACTAGCCAAATCAACATGG
>SNQJ01S0173940.1:11932-32218 GCA_010110895.2 Picea sitchensis | reverse complement strand
CCAGGGCGCACTTTGATTAGTGTAGGAGGAATGGCCCAGGGTGGGGAATGGTCCAGGACAGTCATTCCTTAGGGTTTATACATTCTCTCTAGGGTGCACTTTTATTAGTGTAGGACGAATGGCCCAGGGTGGGGAATGGTCCAAACATTCCTTAGGGTTTATACATTCTGTCCAGTGTGCACTTTGATTAGTGTAGGAAGAATGGCCCACGGTGAGGAATGGTCGAGGCTTAGATATCAGAAACAATCTTTCTTCCTTGGTTGAGAAGAATAGGGTAGATAGCCCATTGCTGATGTTCTATACTGAGGGCAGATATTCTTTCATATTTCACAGACGTGAGTGAAAGATTGGCCCAGATGATTCAGTTTATATCATAACATTGTTTCTATGCAGGTTGCTATTAGATGTTTATTATGAAGACTATATGATAGTAGATGTAAACTACTGTGGTGGATATGTTCCACTGTTCGTGAGGCAGATATTCTTTCAGAACTCACAGATGTGAATGAAAGATTGGCCCAGATGATTGTTATGGAGACTGCTTGTCTCCGGACAGTAGAGATATACTACTGTGGTGGATTTGTTCCATTGTTTGTGACTATGTGTCACGGTTTGAGTAGTTGCGTACTACCTTGAATAGACACAGGTGTGTTCTATCAATTAATATTGTACCAGTAGTCATAAGAGATTATCTAGTTGGATAATAATGACGGTGCTCGTGTTGCTACCGGTTGAATGGTCTGTTGTGCTCAAGACCATACCTCCCTAGCTAGGAGGGAGTGTTAATATTATGGTAGCTCGGGATGTATGAACCTCTATTGAGATCTATGACGAGATTAGAATACTCCGGAAGAAAGCAAAGAAATAAAGGAAACCCTAGACAAGTTGTCGGCTACAGAAATATATTTAATATGAATTTATTAGTACCCAGGAGGAGAAGTCGGCCCCAGTAAAACTGCTTAGACTACTATAAATACAGGGCGCCAATTCTCATTATTCACATCTCAGCAGTTGCAGAGAGAACTGGATCTGTGCAGGTGCAGTTGCAGCTTGTGCGTAAGTTTCTGGGAAGGTGTGCGCTAGGCTCTGGGTGGGATTATCTGATCAACTTGGGTTCTATTCTTGCTTGGTGCATTAGCCTCTCTTGGCTATTGGATTGCTACCAGGATTCTCTTCTTTGTCAAGGTCAAGGTGCTCGGAGGGTGGCTTCAGCTTGTGGTTGGGTGACGAGGGTATCATTAATGGTAAAACGAGCACAATCTTCTATATTCTAACACTATTCTCCATAGCTAAGTTCCTTTAGGGATGGGGAGGATGGTTGTGTCTTAGGAAGAGTCATGCCACCCAAGTTTGTACTCGCCTTTAGGTTGCATGTCAACAATTAGAGTTGGACCTCTTTAATGAGTAGTTTTAGTAGTAGGTTAGAGAGACGAAACTGCAGATACAAGGGTTTGAAGAATATAAGGCCAAATAGATTGGGATCATGTGGCATATGCATTGGATGGTTGAGGGTGTTACACCTACCAAATTTTATATTTAGCTTTTAAAACACAAACGTAGATATGAACGGATCCTCACTCTACAAGGGTACCCTTGCAAAAGGCGAGGTGGAGATTTGACAGATCTTTGAAGATTATTTTTAGCACATTTTCACTTCTGTAGGTTCTGACCCTTTATGAGAGGCTATCATGGATATTGTATAGGAGATTGTTCCTCGACAAGTTAAGGCTCTTAAGAGGACATTTCTCTCTAGAGAGCTTACATTGATGAATTGGAGTCCACGACGAAGAATCTCAAGAATGAGAAATCCCGTGGTCTAGATGGATTCCCTGTCAATTTAATGGATGTGGCATGGGGTGGGCCTTGCTTATTTGAAAATGTGCCAGAAATCTATCAAGGGTGGTGGTATGGGGGATTGGTTAATGTTGGGCTCATTGAAATCATTCTTCAAGGTGTTGAATGTGATTTGGTGAGTGTGAAGCATAAAAGCTCAATTATATTTGACTTTCATATTGGATAGGATTTTAAAAATATATAAATGTATAAAATATGAATGAATGATATGATAGGATGATTGCAATGATGAATGACATTGGCATTTATAGGCCTCATGGTGACCCTTCACGTAAAGCTATATCTTTATGTGATACACCCTTTTATAATTACATCAATATCCAAAATTCTATAGTTTAGATATATATTATGAATGATGTTATTTTATATACATAACAGGGTGGTTGGAAACCTATTACCCTGTTGAATGTCTCCTATAAAATACTTGGCAAAGCTGTTCCTAGGAAGATTCGATTGCTGGTTGACAAAATTGTTCACAAGGAGCAGACACGCTTGATAGAGCACAGATTTATTCTAGATAATATTCTCATTTGCTTGGTTAGGCGTTAAGTGGGCTCGAGAGTCGGGGGAAAAGGATGTCCTTTTAAAGATCAATTTTGATAAATCTTATGATAGAATTGCGTGGGAATTCATTCTCAACATGTTGGATTGGTTGGGATTTGGCTCTATGTATGATAAATTTGTAGCATCACTCTTTTCACGAGATTTTGCATGTGTTAGTGTGAAAGTGTGCTTTCAACACCTATTATGGGGTGTTTGTTCGTGCCATATCTCTATGTCGTCACAGTCAATGCTCTTGAATACTTGTTGAAGGAAACACAAATACAAGGGAGAATTAGAGGTATATACTTTCCTGGTGATAATTGGCTTCTTAATATCCACTTTGTAGATGACTAGACTCTTACATCTAAGTTGAAACTTGACCCAACATTCTGTGGAGTGCACGGAGTTTTGTTTGGATGCTCTTGCCTAAGTTATCCGAGTTTTCATTAGTGAGGAGAAAATGAAGTTTTTTCTTATTAGGTAGGGGGATCCTTGCCATTGGTTGAATTTGAAGGTGGAAGTGCATTGGATCTAGGGTGATCATCGATATTTAAGCATCCCGTTTTACATATAGGTTTCCCTTTCAAATCAATGGTAGTGGATCATGGGCAAATTTGAAAAGAAACTTCTGCCTTGGTCTCTTCTTGACTTGCCCCTTGTTGGGTGTGCTATCCCCATTTTGTGGATAACTAAGGAGATTATGTCTCGAGGCCCTCAGGTTGCAAATATGGAGTGCCGAGAGACTACATGACCAACAATACCCTTTTGCACAGTTAGAGACCCCTCTCACCACCACCAATGGTCACAAATTTCCAGATGGCATCCACCACATCACCTGGCTTTCAGAAGGCAGTGGGCCTTGCTCCATGAGGTACAAGTCAGTATTATGGTGAGCATCATTTCAATATTTAAGCCAATTGAGTATGTTGTATCTTAGAATGATCTAGATTTCATGATATATGCTTGGACATTATGCCTTTTTCCCTGCTTCACCTTGGTGGTTGACATTGTGCACTAGTAAGTGGTCTTCCTCGAGGATGGGTTTGCTACTAGGAACTCCCTTAAAGGGCCATCGTACCGTTCCCGACCATACTTACCACTTTCCATCATTATTCCTCTCCATTTCCTTATCTCTTGGGATGTAAGGGTGTATTGACCTAAGAAGGGGTTGTCCCTCATTCTATGGGAAGAAGGGGCTGAAGGCTCAGAGGGATTGATGTTGGGTAAAAGATAAAATCCTTGTATGAACTTTCTAGATGCTTTGCCCAGGGATCACCCAAGAAAGCAGTGAAACACTTATCTTTGAGTAAAGGGGACCCACAATATAATAAAGAATGTTTAAAAGGTTAGTTGAAGGATATGTCTCATCACGAGCCGACCTATCACGTCCATGAATATCTAGTGGTATGACATTGCCATCATCTGGTCACCAAACCAGGGTAATGGCTCTCAGTTGCATGGTTGAGAGAAAGGGGGTCTCACCACGAGCCAACCTTCTCATTTCCACTAAGTGTTTGTGGGTGACATTGCCATTATTTGGTCACCACGCCAGGGAAGTGACCTTCAACCTCTCCTTGAAATTATCAAAGAATAAAATAATGACAATTAATGGGCTTGGAAAAAATGCAATGCGGATGAAGGTACCACACAACCCTCTACAAAGGCACCCATGAATGAGACACTACAACCCCTTATATGTCATGAGCCCTATGCCCATTGAGTCTTGACCCCAACCACTTTATCCACTTTACATGGCTTAGAGAGGGATCTCTTGGAAACTCTCCTTGACCTAGGTCAAGATCTACCCAATATGACACCTCGTCAACCCTCCCATATTCAAGCTTGATAAGTCACATAGTGTCCTTGAGCAATTAATTGTTTGATATAGTGATCTTTGATGCACATGCTTAGGTGGCTCATTTATTGATTGGATTCACTTATCATGATGTTATGACTTGAGATACTTGGAGGGCGCTCTCATTTGTCTTTGCAGGACCTAGTTGGTGGATAGTTTTGGGAGAACAAGTCTTGGTCTTCCATGGGGCTACAAGCCCACATGTTGGATGCCAAGGGTCCACATGTCGGATCACAGAGATTAAATATTGAAGCCCTAGAGGACAACTGGATGGACCTAGCCCATGCTTCACTTGCCAAACGAGTTGTCTAGGAGAGGCTAAACATCACCTCCTGGGGCATGACGTCACTTTTGGGGGTTAGGGTTTGGTGGTGATGTAGCCGCTCATTGACACATGGATGTTTTGAGGAGGAGGTCTTCACCATGAGGAAATTGCCTAGATGCTTGACATGTGGCCTTTGGAGGCCTACCGATGCTTCTCCAACACCAACGACTTCTTCCAAGTGGAAAAACGTCTCCTAAAGTGGAGACGTCCATGTAAATTAGGGTTTTACTTATGCAAAAGTGAATTTTAAATGAATTGTTTAATATTACTTTGTTAAAGGGGGGCAAGATTAGGGTTGTTGACCCCTAGTCTTGTGGTTTACCCCTTAATATATGGACAAGTCACCTTGGTGACATTTTGTATAAATAAGAGATCATAAGATCTCATTTGAGCATAACTCTCTCTCTTGTGAGAGGACTTGATCTGAAATTTTCACTATACTTGGCATATTTTGTCTCTTGTGCACTTGTTTATGTCTATCTCTTGTGAATGGTTGATGTAGGAATGAGGCGCTAGCCTTGGATGGATGCTTTCTAGCTTTTATGGTGGATTATCTTAGCATCTTCTTGATTTGGTATGGTTTTTACTCTTATGCTATAATTGTTTCAAGTCAAGGATTGTTGTGCTAGGAGCTAAGTGGGAAGTAAGAGTATTTACACCCCCACTTGTCCATCATTTATTGCTTAAAGTAGAGATGTTACAAGGGTTTGTTTGAGGAAGTAAGAGGATTTACACCCCACATTCTCAAACCCTAATTAGAGATACTTGCCTTGGGAAGTAAGAGGATTTACACCCCCAAGGAAGCAGCATTTGTAGTTCATTTATTTGACTCTATTAACCCAATATTAAAGACACTTGTCATTTATTTTTTGCATTGGAGATATAAAATCATTGCCTTGGGAAACGTGAAATTTTGTCTTTTGAAAGATCTCTTGCTTGGAGTTGGTTTGCCACATTGAGAGGAGTCTTCCCTTACTAGGGCGTCTCCTCTCTCCCACTAAAATTGTTGTTACAAACTTTAACCTACAACCATTAGGGCTGCATAACCCTAGCTACTAACACTCTTAATTCCTAAACTAACCCTAGACTAGCTCTCTAACTTCACTCACCTAGTCTACTAACTAGGGCACACTTTTTGGGCTAGTTCTTGGCACTTTTCCATGGTTGATTTTGCTGCTGCATGCCATTGAATGCTACAACCATAAGACTGCAATTTTCTGCAGAAAATACATGTAACAACTTGCTTTATTCAACCTCAAAGTGCCATTTTTCAGTCATAGTTGATTGCCATATTTATTGATAATATCATTGGTTGATCTTATGCTTTTACATGCTGATTTAGAATGCTTTATTTGCTGATATAAACTGTTATCTGCTGCTGCAAATTAGGGACAAAAAGCTTAACTTGCTGATCCATGCTAACATATATCATTGCAAGTTGAATTTTCTTGTTACAGGTACAATCATCCGGAGAAGTACTACACCTTTGGGACAACAATCACTTGACTTACAAGGCATCCCTTTCCACTTAGATTTGACTTCTAGGGGTTCCACTTTCATCATCCATCCATCTACATCTCATTCCCCCTAGGGTCACCGAGATCGCCTCCCTAGAGTGACCTAGTCACCCTTGAAGTGCAGGACCTACACTTGCTTTTGTGGTTGGGTCGAACTTTTCCCAACCTACAACTTGTGCTATAACATTTTTGTGCCGTTGTCGGGGAAGATTTTGAATCTTCTTCGTACCCTAACGACACTTTGGTAAGCTATCCCGAAGCCTTTCCCTTAGCTTGCCTGGCAACTCCACCTAAAGGACGTTCCTTTCCCATTTGCTTGATGAGCTCATCTTGAAGCTCATCTGGTGACTCCACCTTCCACGAACCCACCTTTCCCTCTTTCCCCTTTTCTCCTTTGCTGAGATTTAATATTACGTGGCGACTCCTTTGAGGTGTCTTTTCAGTCAATGGAACTATGGCACCGTGGAATGAACCCTCATCTAGAAATTGTTGTGACTCAACGATGGCATTTTTACTGATGGAAAAGGAGAAGGTTGCTAATAAAGATGCTAAAGAGATGATGAATCGCATAAGAGAATTATTTCCCGCCCTTGACGATGAAGAAGTATTCAAAGAACATACATATGAAGAAAGTCATCGAGAAGAGAACACAATGAGTCGTGACCCTTTCGAAGACCTTGATGAAACACATTTCTCCATGACCTTGATGAAACACTATTTCTCCACAAGCTTAGGTTACTTAGATGGAACACTATTTCTCCTTGCATGGTATCACTGATGAATTAACCAAGCTTCGTTATGGAATTCTCTATTTAGATCCAAAAAGATGGCAATGGTGGCAATGGCGTCGAAATGCATGCCAAGGTTATGTTCCTTGGTCACAGTTTGTTGCAAAGTTGTATGAATGCTTTGACACAGACACCCATCATTTAGGACGTCTGACCAAGCTGAAATAGTCTGGAATAGTGGAAGATTTTATTGCTGCCTTTGAGCACTTGGCTTTTGGAAAAGACGACATGACAGATTCTTTCTTCAGGGAATGCTTTATCAATGGCCTTAAGGATGAAATTCGCGCCCAGGTCATCGCCCCCAAAGTTGGTTGGAAGCCATTAAGTGTGCCAAGGAAGCACAACATGTCATCTTGGCCCAGAGCATAAAACCCACCTTTGTTCCCCGCCCTAAACCCAACACCCCTTCCCCTCAGACCACTCCTCTCAAGGTCCAAAAGTTAACACAGGTGAAAATGGTTGAATGCCAACTCAAGGGTCTTTGCTATAATTGCGTTGATAAATACTTTCTTAGGCACAAGTGTAAAGAACAAAAACTTTTTATGGATATGTCTGAGAATGTTTCTGAAGAAGAGGCAGATGTTTCTTAGGTACCTGAGCTCTCTCCACTGGATGATCTTACTCCACCCTCTGATCCACCGACAGTTGAACCACTGATTTCTTTGAATGCACTCATAGGTTTCTCATAGATCACTTTACATAGATCACTAAGCATGGTTTATTATAATACATAAGATACAATTGTCAACCTTTTAGTTGATCATGATATATAATACAAATCATCGTCATGGCACAATTGATCATTGAACCCTAGGCGTTGACATCATCTCAAGATATGCATGAGATCGGCTCATATGCTAGAAAAAATCTGGCGAAGAAAATTAAGTACTCTGAAGTGAAACTGGGGGGTAACAGGGCCAACCAAGTTGGAGAATAATATTTGGCTGTAAGGAGATATGCTAAGGCATGGAATGGAACATTATAATTATCCCACCTTTTGACCACATGTTTATGAATATGATCATACAACTAGATCACATTTTTCGGCTCAACAATGTCTTTAATTTGGCCTAGCATGCTGGCCATTTTCTCATACACTTAATCACCAACTGATCTATATCACTATCTACAAATTGAATCATATTATAAATGGGCTTGGTGAACTACAAAACATACCTAACTTGTGCCCAAAGTTGACCATGAAGAATGGTGTCCTCCACCTCCTCCACCTCTTGAAATTCATGTCTATCAAATTAGGATGTAGCCCTATCTTTCAAACCCTGCCATGAATCACTTGAGACCATACTAGTCTATGCCTCTCTTACCTTCAAAAGGCGCATGAAGGTGAGGTAATAGCTAGCAAATAGGGTCTTTGCAATCTTAAGTAGCTCCAACTTAGAGTGATTGCCGAAAATGTAGTGGGCATGGCTATGATTGGTAATAAATTTAATCATTCTTTTCCCTTTTTTTACAATTCACCAATCCATTTATAATCATGGTCCTTTATCTTAATAATATCATGCATCGAGAGGTTCAATGTGTGAACCAACACCCTAACCAAAATATGTTAGGGTACATATCCTCAATGATTGCTTTTGCTGCCTTACAATTAGCGGCATTATTAGTGATGACTTGAATGACATTGTACAATCCAATCTCTTGAATGGTTTTAATTAAGGGTTTTGCAATATTTATATCGGTCTTGTAACAATCTGAGTATTCATGGGTTGAAAGGAAGACCACACCACTAGTAGACACACCAAGAATATTTATCAATGGCTTACCTTTAACATTTGTGAAACCATCAGATACAATGGATACCCCATATTTGTTCCACTCATTGTAAATTGCCTTAGAGCATTATGGATTTGTCAAGTCATATGGTTATGTATTTGTCATACTTGGGGATCCTGTATCCTTTAGGGGCACCGTTGATGGCTTGTAATTTGTACCATTTCATGCCAATAGGGTAAGCAAAGAACATTGAATGGTATGCCACATGCATAGAGAACTGTAGAAAATTTTGCATCCACGTCATCCCTAAAACCTTGGTTAAGGAAATCTGATATTGTTCTACGCTTGTAATGCACGGGTGAGAAACCACTAGCATTGGGGAATGGGGATCGACCAATGAACATTCTATGTGAGCATAAGGTCTCATTTTCAACCCTTGATTTTTCGATTTGTTTTGTGCAACCTCATCTTCCCTTCCGTATCTGTTTCTATATTTCGTTGGAACTTGATCACAGGTTTTGACTCCTAGTCTTATTTTTATCACATGTCATAATCCCACAAAGATGCTTTCTCACATCGGTATATGGACCTATGTAAGTTGTTTTACAACATGAGCATGTAAATTTTGTGGTTCTATCCGCTTTCCCTCCCTCAAGCTTTGTCGCATACTTTCACAAGGGTGTTGAACTCTCTTTTTGTTTCTTTCCATCGTCATTGTCAGTTTCATGATCATCATCCCCTTCCATTTCTTCTTCCTCTCCTCATTATGTGCCATTTCCTACTTCCTCCTCATCATTGATATTTTGGTTTTCCAACACCACCATCATAATCAAAGGTGGAACCAAAAAGATAAACCACATACCCATCATGCTTCTTGAGAATAACTTGTTTCTTGCAATAGAATGATGGAGAAGGAGAAATGGGAAAGAATAGGAGAAGAGAACATTCAAATATTCAACATAGAAAATATACTAGTTTACAACACATGGAAAAAAACCAAACAAGAATGGGCTTAAGAGCCTACCTCTTCAACTCTTCAATGGTGGTTGAATGTAACTAGGCAGCGTTCAATCTCCCTTCCAAGATCTCACAAATGGGATCCTTCAATCTCCCTTCTAAGCTCTCACAAATCTACTCCTCAACAACTAGCAAGAAGCCCACTCAAAACCCTAGCAAAGACGAGTGAAATGAGAAATAGAATGAGAGAAAATGGAGTGAATGAGTGTTTTAATCCATCAAGGAACCCTAGCCATGCCTTAGGCTACTTTTTGGAACCTTGCCTTGGTTCCCACAAGCACAAAAAACAACCAATTTTGAGTAAGCCATGGGAGATAGATGGGGGCATTTTATTTAGCTCTTAGAGCACTCTCCATAGTGACAAGTGTTGATTTTTCTATATGAGATGATATTCTATATTCAATATATTATTACTATGATGAGTGTTCCATATATAGAGAACATATGGTGACCATCCATGAAAGGATGCATCCCTTGGATAATCAATAACTATTTATTATTATATATACTATTTAATAATCAATAATTATATTATTAATTACTAATCTAGGAGAATGTCTTCCCAATGTTGTCCAAACATCAATACTCCCTCTCAACGAGGAAGACATTCTGCATCATGCCAAGCTTGTCTCTGAAGTATACAAACTTCGCCCTAGACTCATGACACATGTCTATCAGTCTTGGGAGATGTCTCTCTCTCTCTCTCTTGCCTGAATCGAGGGGGAAATCCCGCTGTGGCTCTCCCTCTGAGCCAATTGACTCTCTCTGAGATCAGGCTCACTCTGGGTCCACATGTGATAGTATCTAGCATCTCGAGTCTTTATCATTCCTAGTCAAATCAACATGATTAAGGAGAAAGACTACACCTGGGCCATTCACCACAGGTACACCCTTGTGAGTGAGTGTCATCCCAATGCTATCTGACACATGGAAAACACCTCAAGCACCTCGAGTCCATATCACTCCTTGTCATGATCAAGAAAGGACTACGCCTGGGCCCATTTACCACAAGTGCACCCTTGTGATAAATGTATCCTATCTCCCTTGGTCTGTAGCCCAATCTAGGAGAAGGTCCGCCCGATGCTTACTCAGGGCATTGTAGCAAAAGGTCTGTCACACATGGCACTCCCATGTGGACTTATAGAGGCCAATCCCTCTAGAAACACTAGGGACAACTCCCCATAGTGTGCGACGTCAAGGTCAACTCCCTTGACGTGTCCTCATGTGCTCACCACAAGGGACATTGGGCTATAAGCCCAAACCCACTTATCCCTCTCGGATAAGTGTCCTCACAGATCAACTCAACTCAGTCACAAAGGAGTACGATCTGGACTTCTAGAGGCTACTCCCTCTAGAAACACTAGGTTCAACTCCCCATAGTGTATGACGTCAAGGTCAACTCCCTTGACGTGTCCTCATGTGCTCTCCACAAGGGACGTTGGGCTATAAGCCCAAACCCACTTATCCTTCTTGGATAAGTGTCCTCACAGATCAACTCAACTCGGTCACAAATGAATACGATCTGGAGAATGTCTCAGGAAGTTGCAAGCATTAACACTCCCTCTTAGCAAGGGAGGCATTCTCTGTCACGCCAGGTCTGTCACAGAATTACTCGAACTTTGTCCTGGTAAGGGGTTTGGTAAGAACATCAACAACCTGCTCATATGTAGGAAGCTATTGCACCAATACTGCCTTCATCTGCACCATGTCTTGGATGTAATGGTACTTGATCTCAATGTGTTTCGATTTGTCATGAAACACTGGATTCTATGAGAGCTTCACACAACTTTGGTTATCACAATGAATAACGGTGGAATCCAGCACATGTCCAAATAAATCTGCAAGGAGCTTGCGAAGCCACATTGCTTCGCGGACTACCACACTTAATGCAATGTACTCTGCTTCTGCGGTGCTCAAAGCCACAAAAGTCTATTTCCTGCTACACCAGGAAACCATGGCAGATCCCAAAGTGAAGCAACACCCAGAGGTACTCTTCCTGTCCACTGCGCTCCCTGCCCACTCAGAGTCAGTATATCCCTGCAATCTCATGTCAATACTGGAAGTATATCTGAGACCATGTCCAACTGTGCCTCGCAGGTATCTCAACATATGCTTCGCAGCAATCCAATGTGTCGGTCTCGACTGACTCATAAACTGGCTAAGTGCACTCACTGCATAGCAAATATTTGGTTTGGTGTTAACTAGATATATCAATGATCCAATAAGCTGTCTTTACAGGGTCAGATCAATCTTGTCGGAATCGGAAGAAGACACACTTGGTTTCTTCAGATTCATCACCATTGGTGTAGCCATGGGCTTACAGTTCAACATCCCAAAATTCTTCAATATCTCAACTGTGTACTTCACCTGACTCAGGAAGATCTCATCAGTTCTCTGCCACACCTCTAGTCCCAAGAAGTAGTGCATCTTACAAAGGTCCTTCATCTCAAACTCAGAGGCCAATGCATACTTGCATTCAACAATAAGGCTCTCTATACTGGTGAGGAATAAATCATCAACGTAGAGGACCAAAAATCAGGGACTCATCATTAACAATCTTGTAGTACAGGTTAGGATCAACAACACTTTTGCTGAAGCCCAAACTCATCAGGTGTCCATCAATCCTCACATACCAAACTCGAGGTGCCTGCTTGAGTCCATACAAGGCCTTCTTCACCCTGCACAGATGAGACTCCTTCTCATGTATCACAAAACCATCTGGATGCTCGATGTATACTTCTTCCTCAATCTTTCCATTGAGAAAGGTTGTCTTCACATCTATCTGATGTAGTCTCCAACCCATGGATGTTGCAAGGGCAATAATCGTCTGGATAGAAGTGTATCAAGCAACAGGAGTAAATGTCTCCTCACAATCTTTTCCCTCCACCTGAGAGAATCCTCTAGCAACAAATATTTCTTTGTGCTTCACGATGCTCCCGTCGGTTGTGTGTTTGATCTTATAGATCCACTTGGAAGTCACTACAGACTTCCCTTCAGGTCTCGGAATAATATCCCACACGTCATTTTTCATGATGGATTGATACTCCTCCATCATGGCATCTCTCCATACTGGATGACTAGATGTCTCCTCATAACAGGAAGGCTCAAAATCAATGATGTGGCTCTTAGCTACGACATAGCACGAATATTTGTGAGGTCTCTTGCTCTCTCGGAAGGTACCACGAGGAGCTGCATGTCCTTCTGCCTCCTTCAGAGTCTGACGAGCTCATGTAGGTCTCTTCCGACCTATTGCAATATCACTGGGAACATCAACTGGAGCTACAGGATCAACGGGATCGATTGGATCAATAGGCTCAATTGTCTCCCTCTAAACTGCTGGAGGGTGAGGGGGAGAAGACACCATCTCTTCCTGTCTCTCACTATCAATCTCCATGTGAGATCCTCTAGATCTCCTGAAGGCTACCTCTTCCTCAAAGGTAACATCTCTACTCACCTCAATCTTTATCTGACTAGGGATGTAGATCCGGTATGCCTTCGAAGACTTATTGTACCCCAAAAATGTACCCTTTTTGCCTGAAGGGTTTAGCTTGGTCCTTTTCTCCTTGTGTACATGAATGTATACTGGACACCTAAATATCCTAATGTGTCCAACCCTAGGTTTCACTCTTAAACTGTGTCCATACTAGACATCCCGTGGTTCCCTCGTGGAACACATTTCTAAGACAAATCGAGGTTCCCTCATGGAACCAATGTTTATAAGACATATCAAGGTTCCCTCATGGAGCCAATGTCTCACAAGACATATCGAGGTTTCCTCGTGAAACCAATGTCTAAGACATATCGAGGTTCCCTCATGGAACCAATGTCTCACAAGACATATCGAGGTTTCCTCCTGAAACCAATGTCTTGGTTCCTTCATCTGACCATCTGAGGCATGCCAAGATGAAGTCTACATTCCCCCCTACTAGTCCACACAGGACCCTCTGAGGAGAATGTCTCATGATGTTGCCTCAAACATCAACACATTGACACAAGCTTCATGTGATCTCGACTAAGAGGGTTTGTCACTACTTCTCATGTCCATCTTGATCAATCCACACCAAATACTCGTGTTGATCTCACCAAATGCGAGAGAACTTGCTGCAACATGCACCCATGTCCAACTCAACATAAATTGATCCTGATTAAACCAATGAGGATTCTTGGGATTATACTTCGTGATCTCATCCATTCAGTTTCCTTGCGAGGAAGATCAATCGTCGGTCTTCTAGTGATCAATTCAAACCACATGCCCGTTGAGGCTCCTCTCCTTTCACACAACAAAATGTGCAAATACTCCAACGCCAACAATACTTTCGAAAACCCAATAGCGATTCGTGGCATCCTCGACCTTGTGAACATGCCCGTACTATGTGCATATTGCATAACCATTCTGCATGTGAGCTCGTTGTTGAGTTTTAACAACAAATTTGCGCCCAACATAACCAAGAGAAAAAATCGTAACGATTTCATCATCTATATACTCTTCTCTTCGCAATTCCACAATCTTTTGTGCTCATCCACCATACTTGAGCTCATGCCTCCACACTGCTAAAACATGGAATAAATAAGACATCACCATTGTGTCTACGGATTTCCTGGAACTTGCCATCACATACATCATTTGTCTGCTCCACACAGATTCTCCTTCATGTGTCAAACGACGGTCACTTCACCTCATCAAGGATTCTGATGGGTGGTGCCTCCTAGCCCTTTCTCTATGCATTTGACCACAAATCGACGCAAGCCTTCTTCCTCTGATCTTTTGTGCACCTGCATCATAGGCCTGTGTAGGTTCCTCCGCTGCATTAAAGATACCAAGACAAACCCTAGCACCATGGCCTCCGGGCGACTTGCAAGGCAGCATTATCTCCGCTGCTGCACCCTCGACTTTCTTGTCTTCGAGAAGATTCACTTGGGTGTAGAACTTCTTCCACGTCCTCGACGCTGCCTTTGCTCGGAAGTCGAAGTTTTGGGCGAACACCCGATCGCTCAACTCCTCCGACAACAACCCCACGTCTTGCTTCAAGACTTCTTTGAGTGTCAAACCCACGACACACTGGTATGATGTCGCGGCCCCGTTGTACATGGATTCCACACTGGCGAACGTAATCGTTTTGATAAAGAAAATAATTGAGGAGCTTTTCGTTCACCTCTAGAGCTGATGGCTCATCCATTGCTTGTCGATGATGGGCATTCTGTTTCTTATATGCAGGATTCAACACAACAATTTCTACTGCGATTCGACTCTTTTGCATGAACAGGGAAGCGATTTAATACACTGAGCACCTGGGCCCTCCCGTGAGGGAGTGAGGCCCATACTTGCTCTGATACCATGTTGTTTTTTCTATATGAGATGATATTGTATATTCGATATATTATTACAATGATGAGTGTTCCATATATAGAGAACATATGGTGACCATCCATTGAAGGATACGTCCCTTTGATAATCAATAACTATTTATTATTATCATTATTTATTATATATACTATTTAATAATCAATAATTATATTATTAATTATTAATCTAGGAGAATGTCTTCCTGATGTTGTCCAAACATCAACTACAAGGAGCACTCAAAAAAGGGGGAAGCACGCTCCCTAAATTTTCTCTTGGGAGTGAGTGATCTAAAAGCGTGCTCTCGAGGGTGCTTCTGGAATGCTCCCTCTCGAGTTGTGCTTCAGGAGTGAAGCATGGGGGGTGTCTCCAACAACTTTGCCCAAGATGCTTGGGATCTAATCTTCCAACAAATCTAGGCATTCCCATTGTCCGAGGGTCAATGTGGACTCTCTCCACTGTATGATGATAAAAGGTTGGCTTAGAAAGGCTTGTCTTTTGGAAGGAATTTTGGAATTCAAATACTTGGCAACGACATACATGAAGGACTCTTAACCGTGCTTAAAATCTTTCTTGTACGGACAAGGCTATTTTTGCGAGTCTTTGTCATATGATTCCAAAGAGCTATTTATAGAAAATGCAGATGCAGGGGTAAGGTCCTATCTGGATTCTAGAGGGATTGGAGATGGCAAAGTGGGAAGCTTATTTATATCTTTGAGATGAATGGCATTTATGAGTTGGTGCGCCACTCATCTGGCATAGGGCTCTGCTTAATTAAAGGGTAGGGGCTTGGAGATCTGGTGGAGAGATGGTTGCGGTGGACAAGCCTATTTTTGCAAGTCTTTGTTGTATGATTCCAGAGAGCTATTTATATAAAATGCAGATACATGGGGAAGGTCCTAATTCCTATTTGTAGGGATTGGAGATGGAAAAGTAGGAAGCTTACTTATATCTATGAGATGAATGGCATTTATGAGTTGGTGTGCCACTCCTCTGACATA
Source organism: Picea sitchensis (assembly GCA_010110895.2). Classification (NCBI taxonomy): domain Eukaryota; kingdom Viridiplantae; phylum Streptophyta; class Pinopsida; order Pinales; family Pinaceae; genus Picea; species Picea sitchensis. The sequence continues at coordinate 16,243 of SNQJ01S0173940.1, read as the reverse complement.
GGGCTCTACCTAATTAAAAGGTAGGGGTTTTGAGATTCGGTGGAGTGATGGTTGCGGTGGTGTCAATCCATATGGAAGGCTCATGTCTCCTTTAAACATAAAGTTTGGGCTGATTATTTCTTTAGCATGGATTCACTATCAAGAGTAGGTTGCACAAAGTTGGCATTACTAGTTCAGCTTGTGTAGTGTGCAGTGAGAAAGAGAGTGCAACATGTTTTTTGGAAATGTCAGTGTGAGATTTTTGGTTATGGTTTCACGCTTACTTTTAGTCCATGTTTGTAGCCCCGCTCTCTTCAAAGGGGCCCCTCTTGGCGGACACTTGGATGATCAAAGACAACTACAAATTACCTTGGCTTTCAGTTTGTCCGGTTGCAATTGGTTTTTTGTGGAAACACCATCATAAAGTTACTTTCAATGAGATTAATTATCCCCTTTCTCTTGGGGATTTGCAGAGTTTTAAGCAGGAGTTGGCTCTACTCTTGCGAGTTCACCAACATGCTTTCTGCCATGATGTTGAGTCCCCCCTTTGTCGGGGTCCAGACTCATATGATGGTCTTTTCAGCTTTCATGGACTGATAATTTCCTGGTTCCAATGTGTGTATGATGTAACTACCTTGAATTCTGTTGTACTTAGTTCTTTGATGTAATATACGAGGCATTTTCAAAAAAATAAAAATAAAAAATATACCTTTGAGTTTAATGTTAACAGCTAGCAGCCTAGCACTGCTTGAAGTAAGGAACCGAGGGAAACTTGGTTGGATGCAATTTGTGAACTAGGTAGGGAGATATATGAGAGGGTTGACAAACTGTGTGCCCTAGCACACTTTTCTTTTGACGATATAATTATTGTAGCCATCATATGATGTTTTAAGGCAGGGGTGTAAGGAAACTCAAGATTTCCATGATTCTTGTAGCCATTTATTTTCTGAGAGGTTTCGGGCTGGACTTAAATAACAAATGATGCTTAGTCTCATGAAGAAATTGACAAGGAAAATTTGAGGCTGGGAATTAGTATGATCATGTAACTTACACAAAATTCAAATCTTCAACCAATGAAAGTTGGCACACCTCCTTGTATGGACTTTATGCCATATCATACTAGAAAATATAGGAAAGCAATGCTTTTGAAAATTCGGAATATTTCTTATGCCTTTTGTAGGGCCAGATTTTCTTTTATTAGGACCAATACACAGAAATGTATTTGAAGCCGTATTTAGTCCCACAAATTTTTCTCTAACCTCAGAATATAAAAAACTTAGGATTTCTTTCATCTCTTGTTCTTACATTCTTCAAAGGAACATGAGCTGATTATTTTGCATTTTTGTTACTTTCCACGTCATTAAATTTTGTAATTAGAGAATCCATTGGTTGAATTTCATTTTGGTAATGCATGCAGTTAAAAATTTATGGTCGACATACCTTGTGATGAGATATCTGTTTCTGGTCATTAAAGATGCAAAACAAATTTGCTTTTAATGTGTCCACGGTCCAATCTGCCAATCTTATGTCTGCCCATAAAATTTGGCAAAACTGCAAACTTGGGGCAGTTTCCTGTGAATTGATTAAGTGTTTGTTCTGAACTGCTACATTCTTATATATGCATTCTTTTGTACTTAGTATTTATTTATGCCTTTTATATTTAGTATCGACTAACATGTCTTCATGCCTTGTATCTCAAATTCTGGTGCATGGTTCTCAGTCACTTAATCTTGTATTTCTACTGTACCTGGTTGCATTGAGAGAAGCGGGGTGCATTTTAGAGCCGAGTGTGGATGAGATGCATCACGTGGGTAATGATTATACTTTAAATGAAAAAACAGTTAAGATCTGCAATGTAAAAAAGAAAATTAAAAAGAAAAAAGTGGACTAATAATTATTGTATTATAAAAATATATGATAAACTAAACCAGTGTAGATCCTTGTTAACCCAGGATCTCTTAAGCACAACGAGGTTTACACCTAGGTTTCGTTTTTATCACCCTCGATGCTTAATAGATGGTTAAGATGGATCATATTCTATGTATTGACAAATAATTACTCGTAAATATTCTATGCATTGGCAAATCATTACTGTTGCAAGTGTGTTGGCTGTATGTAGTTCATATTTCTGACATGCATTATCACATTCTACCCAAAGTTTTTCATACTTTTCTCTTATACTTGTATTTCTGCCAGAAAATATCATTAATTAGGCTTTCTGTATGTTGCAATAGATATATTTCGTATTTAGATGTGGACTTAACTAGCCTTTTTCTCTCTTTAGGAATTCATCCCTTTATATAAGTGTTATCCCTCAAGTTAAAAATGGAATGCACATCAATTTAGATTTTCTTTTTTCTAGACTAACTATAATTAGCATTCGGCAACTTGTTCAATTTATTCGGTATCATTTTCTCTTGAGCTAAGAGAATACAACTTAAGATCGGTTGAAATTCGTCTAGGTGGCTTGCTAAGCTTTATTTTGAAGAACTATTATCCACTTGATAACAATGCAGGACAATGAAAAATTAGAATTTCAAGGGACCGGTGAATCGGGATTGACATTCTCTAAACTCCTTTGTAGCATGTTTTACATTTTTCAATGGGACTGTGTTATAGCATTTCATAAAGCAGTGCATTTAGATCTTATCCCAATTTCTTTCCTTCAGTCTGGGCAGGATTTTCTGAAAGGATGCGGGATGGTCAAAAATTTATCGTGGCCGAGAAACCCGCTAGACAAGTTCGCAGAAACTTTTGTGCAGAACCTATTGAAGTTATTGTAAAGGAACGTAAAGATAAGCAAGAAGTTGGATCCTATGACTGGTTAGATGATGGCGCAATAGGAACAAGAGATGAAGTCAAGGAGAAGACTGACGCTTCTTCCTCGTATATACTTGAAAATGTCAGTCAAACAGGTCCATTATGCATGTTGTTTGAATCTGATTTATAATTATGGTGTAAGATTTGCCAAATTAAATCATTCTAACAGATGCCGGAGTGGACAGGCAGTATACGCTTATAAAGGTTTTGGTTTCACTCCAATTCAACCCACAGTGGACACTTTAGAGCAGCAAGTCTTACCGTCGAAAATTTTAATTTGAGCAAAATGGAATTCTTATGTTTTTTGTAAAGATGCCTAGCACTTAATGGGTCAATGTTTCCTTGCATTGAACTATTATAATGAAATTCCTTCCTTGGTTGCGGTGGAAAAACATGTGCACGGTGAGAAATTATATGCTAAATATTTGTATCTTATGAGAAATCCAGTTTTGTTCTTCAATACTATCAGTTAATCATGGGAATTTTACAAATAGCTGGTGAGAAAGTTCACTTAGGAGAGTCGTCACATGAAATCAATTTTTATTTATTTGACCAATGATTCTATTCCAAAATGTTTGGTTGGGTGACTGGGAGGAGTGGGCAGGCAGTATACGCTTATAAAGGTTTTGGTTTCACTCTAGTTCGACCCACCGTGGACACTTTACTGCAGCCGAAAATTTTAATGAGCAAAATGAATTTTTTATTGTTTTTGAAAAGATGCCTAGCACTTAATGGGTCAATGTTCCTTGCATTGATCTATTATAACTAGCATAGATTTTTTTAACTCCGGATCTATCATGCACTGAGAGGCTTCATATTCTTCCAGATGCAAGTGTTTTTTTGGAGTACAAAACTTGAGGAAATGTTTGCATATCGAAGGATTTGATGCTTCGAAGCATGATAGATTTGGAGTTAAGATGTGTTGAATTCTGCCAACCTAGCACACGACACTTAATTCCAAGCTAAATGTTAAAATAATGTAACTGCAAAGTGTATTCTTATTATTATTGATATATTATTTATAGGATCAATCCCCATTGTGGATTGATCATGTCGGTTATTGTAATAGGACCAAATCCCCTTTTGTGGATTGGTCAAAAGACAATTGTAATAGGTAGAATAAGAAGTCGGCCCCAGTAGATATTAAAGAGGCCCAGAAATATAATAAGGTGGGTTTACCCACCCAATTTGAGAAGTCGGCCCTGCCAGTGAAGAGACACTTCACACGTGCCAGACTTGTATAAATAAAGGAGGCTAGCGCCACACTTAGACAAAACTCACTTGCTCATTTTGAGAGACAAGTTCAGATCTGCTACCGGAGAAGGAGAGAGAGAGTGGCGCATATCTGGGAGAGGACTTTCTGTATTTATTTAAGAGATCTCTTGGCATTGTATTGGCTATCTATATTAAGGAAGTTTTGTTGGGTTTTCTTCCCCTAGAGGGTTTCCCAGGATAAATGCTGTGTCTCTTGTGATTGTGTATTTCTCAGTGATCTTGGATTATGCTATTGTT
>SNQJ01S0173940.1:0-11922 GCA_010110895.2 Picea sitchensis | reverse complement strand
ATATTTCTTGATCATAGAGCACCCTCTTGTGTGCGTTAGGGTTTGTGGTGTAAGGGTGATCTTCTCTTGACTCTATAACAAAGGATTGCTGGGGTTTTTCCCTTGTTTGAGAAGGGTTTTCCCAAGATAACTTCTTGTGTCTTGTGCATGATTATTCTTCCTGTGATCTTGGTTACTGCAACTATTGTATATTGTATTGATGCATTGTTTATGGTTCAAGTCTATGCTAAATTGAAAGAAACTACATGTGCTTGAGCTAAGCATTAAAAATTCAACAGTTGCCCCCTGCACCCTTTCCTGCCCACTCAGACACAAGTACATGAGCAAGACTCCCTCTTGCTCCTATGCACTCATTGTGTGCCTCTCACTGTCCTTAGATCTGCTTTTATAATCCCCTAATGATTAAAACCCTAACCCTAGATCTCAATGGCCAAGATTATATTTTGGATCTCACGATCTAACGATCACGACTTAATCTTTTGTTGAGATGACTTAAATCACTTAAGTCACTCAACCTTACAAAAGTCACTTTAGTCATTACATAAAAGCCACTTTAAAGAGTGTCACTCAGACACCTCGGCATGCTAGGCATCGCCAATGCAGAAGTACCTGTCTGAGCTACCCCAAAAACCAACAAGATGGATCTACGCTCATATATATCAACTCCATGTTGAGCACTGAAGGAATTACACATCTGCCTCATACTCAACCTGTTAAATTTTGCTTAAGCAGTTAAGTGTATTCACTATTCTTTAATTTTAAACTATTCAATCAATAACTACATGTATAAGGATCACTGAAAGAAAGACATCCACAATATACACAAGATTTATCCCGGGAAACCCTCTTGGGGGAGAAAACCCAACAAAGCTTCTTCAATATAGATTCGTCAGCAAGTATAATGTCTCTCTCCAGAGAGATCTCACCAAACAAAAGATAATCGGAAGATAGACCAAAAACCCTAACCAGAATAGGGTAGCGCACCACTTGACCAAGATAGTCCTCCAAGAGATAACCAAAACCCTTTACAAGAACACCTTTACTTTGTAGCTGCGTCTCCTCCTCAGACTTGCACACTTTTCCTTGTGTGAGAGAGCTTGTGTTGTGTGTCTTTCAAGTGAGGTGCCTAGCCTCTTATAAATACAAGTTGAGCCACCCTTTAATTAGGCCAGGGCCGACTTGTATACTTTACCCTTTATAATTTACATTTGACTTTTACAAAGGCACACTAGGGACGACTTTTACAAAGGCACAATAGTGATGACTTTACAAATATAACATAATATCATTCTTTAGGTTTTTGACTTGGTCTAATACAATATTGATACAATAAGAATATCTTCCGAAGCTACTCAAACTTCAACACTCCCTCTTAGCAAGGAAGGTATTCTTTTGGCACGATTGTCATGACTGCTTCTGCACTTCTATACACTTGACCATTGATTTGTTCAATTTCTATGAATCTATGTTGAAGAAGTTTTGTAACCACATCAACATCCAAGGTCTCATCATCCATCCGAGCTTTATGTCATCACGGGGCTTTAACTCGCCAACTCACACAGAATCTGACATCTAGTTCATAAAAAACTAGTAACTCGTCAGCTCACACAAAATCTGGCATCTAGTTCAAAAAGAGCTAGTAACTCGCCAACTCACACATAATTTGACATCTAGTTCATAAAGAACTAGTAACTCGCCAGCTCACACTGAATCTGGCATCTAGTTCATAAAGAACTAGTAACCTCTGGTTGGCACACTAGGCAACCGATCCATAGTGACCAGACATCTAATCACAAGGATTAGGCGATGTAGTGCGCACACACTACTCATCTAGCACAAGGCTAGGAAACACCTCCAACCACACAGGTTGGCCCACCAACTTGGAAAGCTGGGTAACTTTCCAGCCTTGAAGGCTCATTATCTGTTGGCCTTATGTGAGGTCATGCTGACTGGTGCCACAGTCAGTAATGTGCCCGTGAATGACTACCCGTTGCCACTTTCACATGCTGCTGCTGTTGCCATCGAATCACATCTGTAACTCATCACTCCCTCTTACTAGGGAAGTCCTTTTGGACCACACCATGCTTGTCTCTGAAGTACACAAACTTCACTCTCGACATAGGCTTTGTCAACACGTCTACTATCTGCTCATCTGTAGCGACATACTAGAGCTTCACTACTCCCTTCTGTACCATATCTCTGATACGTGGTACTCGATCTCGATATGCTTGGACTTGTCATGAAACACCAGATTATTTGTCAACTTCACACAACTCTGGTTGTCACACCAAATACAAGTCGCCTCTAACTTGAGATAAAACAATCCAACAAGCAGCATCCGAAGCCACACTGCTTCGCTGCTAGTTGAACACACTGCTATGTACTTTGCCTCAACTGTACTGAGCGCCACACTCGTTTGATTCCCGCTAAACCATGAGATCATAGCTGATCCCAAACTGAAGCAACATCCAAATGTACTCTTACGGTTTGCAACACTACCGACCCAATCTGAATCAATAAATTCTTGTAGGCTTATCTCACGATCTAAAGCATATCTGAGTCCATAGTGAATTGTACCTTTCAGGTACTTCATCACATGTTTTGTTGCAATCAAGTGAACACCTCTCGGCTCAACCATATACTGACTCAATGTATTCACTGCAAAACATATATTTGGCCTCGTGTTCATTAAGTACATCAATGAACCAATCTATACATGGTGGAATCCACAGTCTCTGAAGATGTATCACTCGATAAATTTAGATTTGTCACCATCGGTATAGGCATGACCTTACAATCCATCATTTCGAATCTCTTCAGAATCTCTATAGCACAGTTTCCTTGGTTAAGGAAAATCTCACTCGGTCTTAGCCATGCCTCCAGACTTAAGAAATAATGCATCATACCCAGGGCTTTCATTTCGAACTCTGTAGCAAGTTTCCTCTTGCTTTCAATGGTGAGCTTCTCGTCTCCTGTTAGAAACATGTCATCCACATATAATAGTAGTATCACTGGTCCACCATCCACAACCTTGAAATACAAGTTGGAATCTGCTTTACTGTTGGTAAATCCCAAGCTCATCAGAAAATTGTCAATTCTACCATACCATGCCCCGGGTGCTTGATTCAATCCGTACAAGGCTTTCTTCAATCTGCACACATGTCTCACTGTCATGTGTCTCGAAACCTTGTGGGCGCTCCACATATACTTCCTCTTCTATTACATCGTTTAGAAAAGATGTCTTCATGTCCAACTGGTGTACCTTCCACTTCATTACTGCAACTATCGCAAGTATCGCTCTAATTGAAGTGTATCTTGCCACATGAGAAAATGTATCCTCATAATCTATTCCTTCTTTCTGGGAGAAACCACGCACCACGAACCTTGCCTTGTACTTGTCGACACTGCCATCTGCTGAATGCTTCGTCTTGTAAATCCACTTGGAATGTACCACTGTCTTCTCTTTTGGTCTAGGAACCACATTCCAAACATCATTCTTTACAAGGATTGGTACTCGTCAATCATGGCATCCTTCCATTCTTTCTTCTCTGCAGCCTCTTCATAACAGGTAGGCTCAACATCAATAATGTCACTTAACAATGCCATGTAACTAGAGTATGGTCGTGGTCTCTTGCTTTCTCTGGAGGATCCATCTGTAGCACCATACTTCTCTGCATCCTGAATAATTTCTTGATCCCAAGCTTGTCTTATTTCCTTAGTATTCATCTCTCGGGATGAACATGCATGTCTTTGTGGTTCTTCCATATCATGATCTTCTAGTACAACATCACCACTTGCATTTGTATTTGTAACTCTGGGAGCTTCAGGTTCCTCATCATGAATCTCCTTTGAATGATTTTGTCTCGATCTAATAAAAACTGCATGCTCATCGAATATGACATCTCTGCGAGTCTCAATCTGTCGGTGACCAGGGATGTAGACTTTGTATGCCTTCGATGTCTCACAGTATCCAACAAATATACCCTTTTTTCCCGAAGGGTCCAACTTCGATCTCTTATCCTTGGGGACATGCACATACACTGGACAACCAAATATCCTCAGGTGGGTGACCTTTGTCTTTTCACTTGTAAACATTTCTTTTGGTGTCTTGTTCCCAAGTACACGATGGGGACTTTTGTTTTGTACATATACTACGGTCCTGGCTGCTTCTACCCACAGATGCATTGATAAATCTTGGTCATGAATCATGGCTTTTACTGCTTCCATGATTGTATGGTTCTTTCTTTCTGCCACACCATTTTGCTGAGGATTGTAGGGTGTAGAGAGCTCCCTCTTAATCCCAACTTCTTTGTAGAATTCCTTGAATTCATTTGATGTGAATTCTCCTCCATTATCTGACCTTAAGATCTTTATCTTATTCTCAGAAAGATTTTCAACAAGTGTCTTGAATTCTTTGAACTTGTTGAATACTTCACTTTTAGCTTTCAAAAAGTAAATCCAAGTTTTATGTGAGAAATCATCAATAAATTAAACATAGTATACATACCTGTTAATTGAAGTGGTTGGCATCGGTCCACACACGTCTGAATGTATGGTGTCCAAGGCTCCTTTGGCTTTGCTATCACTGCTTGGAAATGGTTTTTTCACGTGCTTGCCTTGTGCGCATCCCTTGCATATGCCTTCACGATTCACTTGGATTTCTGGTAAACCTATCACCATCTTGCTCACGATTGGTAGTGCTTTGTAATGTATGTGAGCAAATATTCTATGCCATAGCTCAATTGGAGTAACTGTACTGTGTACTAACGCTGAGTTTGAATGTCCCTTCAAATAGTTATAAGCCTCCTTCTTGAACACCAATAACCACAACATCATCAATAGACTTTCCTTTTGGCCACATGAGAACTTCACCATCAATGAAAGCAACTCTGAATCCTTTCTCATCCAAAGATGATATAGAAAGGAGATTCTTCTTCAACCCAAGTACATACAAAACATCCTTCATCTTTATAGGTTTTTCAGAATCCAATCTGTAAGATGCTTCTCCTACTCCTTTAATGGGATACTGATAGTCATCACCGAGCTTCACCTTGTGAGGTGAATCCTTCTGAACTAATTCTGAGAAAGAATCCTTGTAACCTGTCATGTGCTTAGAGGCACCACTATCAATAAGCCGTGTGCCACTTCCATGAGTAACTATACCTGTAAGCACTGATATCAATACATATTCTTCGCTTGAGTCATCTTCTTTGGTTCTTTCTTGATCAGGTTCATCATCTTCTGCGACATGAGCATGATGTCTTTTATACTTTCCTTTTCTGACTTGACATTTAGAGTTGGGACAATTTATTGCAACGTGTCCCATCTTTTGACAGATGTAGCATCTGTAATTTGAGAAATCCTTCTTAAACTTTTGTGTCTTTCGTAATCCACGAGGCTTCTTGTATGAGTGAACTTCTTTCTTGCTCTTTCCTTTTCTTGCATGAGCTGTTAGAGCTTGATTTTCCTCATCGCCTAGTTTCTCTTCTCTTGCTGCCAACTTAGCTTCTTCCTGAGTGCATTCCTCCCATAGTCTGCTAAACCTTGTTAGCTTTCTTCCTGAACATATTCCTTGAATGAATGATTCCTGTTATCCCCGATATCTAGGAATAACTAGGAGATCATGTCTCGAGGCCCACATGGTCCTAGACATGGAGTACGAGAGCAGATTGACTTGAGCACAGCCCTTGAGGGCCCATCTTTTCTTCTTCTCAGCCAGATTTGTCCTGCCAGCAGTACCAGCCTCCATCACTACCGGCCTGGGCTTGCATCAGAAAGGGGCTAAACCTTGTTAGCTTCAACATATTCCTTGAATGAATGATTCCCCTGATCCCGGAGCATTCAGGGATACAATTAGGAGATCATGCCCGAGGCCCACATGGTCCTAGTAGACATGGAGTACGCAGAGCAGGATTGAGTAACGGGCCCTTGAGGGCCCATCTTTTCTTCTTCTCACCAGATTTGTCCCGGCTAAAGTTAGCATTTCCACTCCATCACTACCTACTGGTCTTGTATCAAAGAGGGCTCTTTGCTCCATGAGGTAATTGGTCCAGGTATCATGGTATAAAATACATTTGATCATCATAACCTTCATGTATGCATTAGATCTCTTTCATTCTCGGGGAGAATGCTTGGATCTTACACTATCTACTTGACCATCGCTAGTAACCGATGGGGTGTTTTAGCAAGTTGGTATTTCATGGGTTTTGGTTAGCTACCAAAGGGGTTTAACCATCGCCCACTCCTCTCTTCATATTATCACTCTACATCTTAAAACCCCACTCATACATCCTGATTCTAGTCTAGCCATTAGGATGACCATCTGTAAGTATTGTTGCTTTGTGGGAAGAAGGGGCCAAAGGCCTGTGGCAGCAACTGTAAAGATAAAAGCCATAGGAAATGAAAACCTAGAGATGCTTTCATCAGTGGGGATCTCGAGAAGGCAATAAAAGGCCACTCAATAAGAAACTAAGGGACCCCTAAGAAAAATAATAATAAATAAATAAATGCAAGACCTAACTAAGAGGGATGGGAGGTCTCATCACGAAATGGGCCCCATTATGCTCATAGGTATTTAGCAGATGACATTGCCACCATTTGTCACCAAACTGTATGCTGACCTTTGGTTGCATGTTCAAAGGAAGGGGGGTCTCATCGAGCCAACCCTCTCATTTCTCAAGAAAGATACTAGTGGGTAACTGTCAGCCCGCCACCAAGCCAAGGCAAGGTCCTCTTCGCCAAGGCTTGTAGTAAAATGCAACAAAGAAAGATAAGGCAATAAGGGCTTGGAAAAAGCATCCATGATCTGCACAAATACCCTACAGCACCCATGCATCTAATACACACACACCAACCTAGGTCCGGATTATGACTAGACATCCCAAACCACATCACATCACTATACATGGTTGAATAACCCTCTTTGGAGGAAACTTCCATTTCTTGTGGGTATTAGCCCAATATGTTGCCTTTTTTATTTCCTTTAGCTTTGTATAGTGGGTCTCTGTAGGGTCTTTTTGAGCTCTTAGAAGATTTGTTAAGGATGTTATGTATATATCTGATAATGATGAGATGTGATTTACATTAAGTGATGTCTAGGACTAATGAGCCCCTCGAGGGCGCAGCTTTTGATGTGCGGGACCATACTTCCCAAGGGATGTGTACCGAGGATCGTACATGGGGATGATTATTGCCCGGGATTCCATGGGGTCAAGGAGCCCACTGATGGACGGGATGGCGGAGGCGTGACAGACTGTGGATGAACTTTGCACAGAGGAGATGAAGGATGCCCTCATCATGACGCTTTGGCATAGATCATGGCTTATGGGGATCAATGGCAGATGGGACATAGACCCCGATGGACAGGACGCCACCAGTAACAGTTGGACGACTTCTAGAGCACTGGTGGCGTCAAGGGTTAGGCTTTCTGCTAACGTAGACAGTTGTCGGAGCCCCCGTGAGGGGCAACGCTTTTGCCTATTGGATGGTTATCATGCCCCTGAAAGGGCCAACGTCTCTTAAAGGCTTGACGCCTTCATTTTCTGCCATTTTGGCATTTTAGCATGTAAAAGTGACAAATGATTAAAATTGTAATGTTAGCCTTGTCGGCTATTTCCTGTTGACCTATTTGTAAATTAAAGGTCAAAGTATCATATAAATAGAGGACGCTTCCTCATTTGGATCATAACATAACTTGCTCTCATCTCTGAGAGGTCATCTTTTAGCTCTTGTTCTTGGTTTTATTGGTTCTGAAGTGTGGCGCAACCTCTGGAAGGATTATTTTGGCAAAGTGGTGCTTTATGCTATTGGAAGGTTTAACCATTCCCTAGTTGTAAACTAGGGAATGGTTAATGCTTCTTCCATGAAATTGTAAGTGTTTTCTCTCAAAACTTCTTGAGTGAATTACAGATTAAATATCTTGCATGCATTGTCAGCAATTTGCTTAATTTTAAACCCTAGGGAGCCACAACACACAAGTATAGGTTGTGGCTTTTATGTCCCCATGGTATGCTTATAGCTATTTGATTCGAGTAGGCTGCTTAGCTTCAGCCATACACACTAGCCATCTCTGTCTTGTTTTCAGTTTTGGAGCAAATTGAAGAAAAAGGCCCTAGGCCTTAATTCGAATTGTCTAGGGTTTACTTCTAGGGTTTTGAAAGCTCTACATAGCAACACTTTTCACCATAGGTTTATGCTTCTAAGCTAGCCGCTTTGCCAAGAAAGTTTTAATGAAAGGAGAGAAAGCTCTAGGCCTAGCTTTAGGCCTACACATAGGTAAATCTTCTTCTTAGGGTTTTTGGGTTGGTGGCCTTGCCATGGCAACACTATCAAACCCTAGCTCTCTTTGTCTTTAAGTTTGGTCCTCCTAAAACATTAGTTCACTTCGGGTTGACTCCATTTAACCCAAGACACTAGTCTATGAATGATCTTGAAGTTTGTTATGCCTTTAAACTTCTTTCAAACTATCTCTAAATTGCAAACCTTAACTAACCTAGCTGCCTAACCCTAGCTAGTTTTTTTTGAACTAACCTAAAGCCGATAACGTTTGGCCCTTTTAAACTTTGCTTGATAGAAAGGTGCAGCCTTGTTATCTCTTCATAGTCGTGGAGTTGTTTTACCTTTTTGTTGGTTGATTTTGACAAAATGTCACCCTTGGCTAGCTTTCAACCCGCAGACAACAAATTTATATAGAGGTGACGTCTTACCTTGTTAAATCTCTTGCTTGGACCTTTACGTTTTGACTTTGTCATCTCCTTGATTGGTTTTGAGTCATTACTTACTTTTGTGAGCTTGTTTGGTAAAACGCTGTGCTCTTTTCCTCTCCTTCAATTGACTCGTGGATAAAGCTTGACGTCACACTTGTAGGAGAAATAGTATAGGTGACGCAAAAACATTATATGCGTGTGAGCTGATTGGACATATTTATTGCATTAATGATACTATACAAGGTTTTAATTCTATTACTGAATGCTCATTGACTTTTATGCTATATTGAAGAAGTGATATCAATCATATGATTTTGTTTAGCAAGCTATCATTGATTTTGTCAATAATAGCATTGATCATTTGCTCACATATGTATTGAAGATAGTCATTGATTTATGAAGTATCAACCACCTGCAGTTAATGATTCTAGTTTTCTTTGTCTTGTCTCGAAAACATGTGCATCCCAAGTGGAAGACCTTTTCTTGACTATCACATTTGGGCAGCAATCTGTGAGGAATTTTTGACTGCACCTTTATCCTTTAGCCTTTCATTAACCTATATTGCCTAGGGACGTCTCCCTTTGGACTAGCTCCTAACAGAAGAGCTCCCCATCGAGGTGATGAGGGTGGGGAAGCCCCATCAGCTCTGCTTTGAGGTGACAGTGGGTGGGGAAGCTCCTGTTACGCCGGTTTCTACCCTTGACTCAAGCTCTTTTAACCTTTCATACAAACTGTGCGATAACAATTCCTAAGATTCGAGGAGACCATTCAATGTAGTCATCACCAATTCATCTTCTTCGATTGTGTCTCCAATGGCTTCAAGCTATTCTATGATTTGAGACACCCTTGTGAAGTAGGATTGAATGGTTTCTGAACTTTGCATCTTCACATTCTTGAGTTGTGTCCTCAAGGTCATCTTCCGATTGATATTCTCGCCTTCATACAATCGAGATAGGGCATGAAACATTTGCTTGGGAGTTGTCATTGATGAGACATGAGGGATCAATTGATCCTTGATAGAATCAACAATGATTCTCTTTGCCTTAACCAGGTTCTTTTTTTACTTTTCCTTGGCCTCATCTTCGTTTGGTTCTGGAACTTCTTCTTTGACAAAATCTTCTAGATCACTCTCTTCTAGAATGAGCATCACTCTATACTTCCATGCTCGAAAGTTATCAACATCCTCAAGTTTCTCATCAAGCTTGGTACTGGGTGCCATCTTGTCCTTGAATGGTAATACAATAAGAAAAATGAAAACTTTTCGAAGAAAAGTTTTGAACTTACCAGAGAGTGTGCTATGCGAAGGTGAACTGCTTCAACTTCAATCTGCAGCTACCAAGACGTCTTGATCTAGAGTTTATGAGGAAACCCTAATTTTTCAACTTGAGAATTTTGGAATTCTGCTCCAAGGGAAAGATGCGCCCTCCTTAGGCGAGCTCCTTGATGGCTTTGTCTTGACCAATGTTCTTCAAAAAGTAGAAGTCACCTTCTAGGGTTTTATGCAGTTGCCGACAATTGTTGCAGTTGCATCACAAATTGCAGTTTTCAAATCTTTGTCAAACTGAAAATCTAAACCCAAGGAAAGATGCACTAGGGTTAGGATAGTCTTCCTATGGTCTTGACTTCCCCAACAAGTTCTTCTAGACTGTGAAAATGGCTTCTTTCAGGCCCGCTCTAAAACCATGTTAAAATTTCACTTGAGCAGTGAAATGTATTCAATATTCTTTAACTTTAAACTATTAAATCAATAACTGCATGCATAAGGATCATTGAAAGAAAGACATCCACAACATACACAAGATTTATCTTGGGAAACCCTCTTGGGGGAGAAAACCCAACAAAGCTTCTTCAATATAGATTCGTCAACAAGTACAATGTCTCTCTCAAGAGAGATCTCACCAAACATAAGATAATCAGCAGATAGACCATAAACCCTACCTAGAATAGGGTAGCACACCACTAGACCAAGATAGTCCTCTAAGAGATAACCAAAACCCTTTACCAGAACACCCTTACTCTGTAGCTGTGTCTCCTCCTTAGACTTGCACACTTTTCCTTGTGTGAGAGAGCTTGTGTTGTGTGTCTTTCAAGTGAGGCGCCTAGACTCATATAAATACAAGTTGAGCCACCCTTCAATTAGATCAGGGCGGACTTGTATACTTTACCCTTTCTAATTTACAATTTACTTTTACAAAGGCACAATAGGGTCGACTTTACAAATATAACATAATATTATTCTTTAGGGTTTTGACTTGGTCTAATACAATATTGATACAATAAGAATATCTTCCGAAGCTACTCAAACTTCAACACAACCCACCATTCAAATGTTTTAACCATAATAATTTTTTACTTTCAACTTTATATATATATATATATATATATATAAAGTTGATATTGAAGTATTTTACTTGTTACCAATATGTTTTAAATGACGTGTTAATCCCATATTAAGCATTGAAGGAATTACACATCTGTCTCATATGGAGAAGTAGAAAGCACCTATTCGTGGAATAATATTATTTTTACTTTAAAATTACTCTCTCTATATACAAAGTTGATATGAAATTATTTTACTTAAAGATGGATGTTGATATAAATTTTTTATTTTAATTAAGGCCCATATTTAATATTTTTTTAAATGCCACATGTCAACTCCATATTAAGCATTGAATGAATTAAAGATCTTCCCCATTCTGAAAAGTAGAAAGCACCTATCAATGAAATAAAATTGAAACCCACCGGGCACTTCCCCTCATTTCGAGGATGGTACTCGAGGTAAACCGGATTTTGTAGAAAGCCGAGAATTTTTTGATAGCTTGCTCATTTAAGAGCTCAACATGTCACTTGTGGGAATTAAACCTGGATGGGGGGAAACACCCCTCAACACAAACCACTCGCACTAAACCCAATACGTTTGGAATATTTTATTTATGATAGACATTGAATTTGTTTTTGGTTATTATTACTCTTTTAAATGTTAGGTGTCAACTCCATATTGAGCACTTAAGAAAATACACATCTCCCTCATGTTGGGATGTAGAAAACACAACTCAATAAGAATTTTTTTACTTTCAATTGATATAATATTTTTTTAAATGCCAGGTCTCAATTCCATATTGAGCACTCAAGAAAATACACACTCCCTCATGTTGGGATGTAGAAAGCGCAACACATTAATGATTTTTTTACTTTCAATTGATATATATATATATAT
>SNQJ01S0173939.1:26655-38099 GCA_010110895.2 Picea sitchensis | reverse complement strand
TCTAATGTGTGAAATGCAAAAGTATATACCTCCTACATTTTTCAATGCACAAGAACACTACCTCATACACCAAGTTGAGGAGATTGAAGTTTGTGGACCTGTTCACACAAGGTCAATGTGGATGGTGGAGAGGCACTTGAAATTATTGAAGGCGTTTGTTAGACAAAGAGCACATCTCGAGGGTTCTATGGTATATCAATCCATGGTGTATATTAGTCAGTATATTCCTAAATTAGCAGCGCCAACTATGCATGCAGTGGATCGCATTTGGGATGTGAAGTCCATCAAAAAATTTGAAGATCAGGAGCATCTATTGGGGAAAGGTAGAATGAAAAAAATGAGAGGTAATATATTAATAATTGTGAAAACTTATATTAATAATACATATAAAGTTTCGTTTTTATGTATATGATCATACTCATTAATATATTAATATGATTTATTTCATAAATTATAAATATTTATAATTACCTTTATATTGTACGTTATAACTAATATTTAATATTGGTGAATTATGTTTTTTTGATTTAGTTGCTCTAGAGTGGGATGCACTTCATTTATACATTGCAAACAATCTTGACTGGATGAATGTATGTATTGAAAGATGTAAAAAACATAATGGAGGTAGGTTATCATGGAAACGATTGTCTAAATTGGTGAGAGAAACTCGTCGTAACGGAGATGCCAATGTTATGCAGAGGGAAATTGATCTAGCATATGGTTTGAAAGATGGACAGGTAAGCAATTTCACCCATTTTATTCAGTTATTTTATATTATACTAATGTGACTACATGTGTATTGTATTTTTCAGATACTTTCGACGTTATATAAATATATGTTAATTTATTAATTGACAATGCATCTTTTACATATCTGACATATTGTAGTTGAAACACCACAAGGCTATGTGGTGCAATGTTTGTAAATTTCACATCAAAAAATTGGATGAAACAAGGAAAACTTCTAATAGTGGGATAACTACAGTATTCCAGGTTACTAATGTTTCCTCTAGGAGTGACAGATATCCCCGAGAGTATGAAAATAGATACTATGGGTATTTAAACGATATACTTGAGTGTGACTTTAATTCCTTCAAATTAGTTATGTTTGATGTCAAATGGTATAGGTTACGAATGAATGAACGTGATGAGGAAAGAACTGTTATTCAACATGCCAACGGATTTCCAATGATTAAAACAACGATGTTTGAAAGAGGACATGATCGCTATGTTTTTCCAATCCAATGTGAATAGGTCTTTTACTCAAATGTTCCAGGTGAAAGGGATTGGTCATTTGTTGTTAGATATGATCCAAGAGGAAGACCAATTAAGTATACTCATTTACAAGAAGAATATGATATTTAAGATCAAGAAGATGATTCGAAAAAATATCATATAGAGCCAGAAGATCATGGAGGGTCGACAGATGAAGAAGACGAAGAAGATCATGATCTAGGCGTAGGAGACAATATTGCAATTCTTGATGATGATGTCGTTGAAAATATGCTAAAAAATGACATTGATGACGAGAATCTCTTTCATTTTTATACCATCATCATCGTATAAGATTTCATCAATATTGTTACCTATTTGAATCTTCTTAGAATTGAGATTCGTTACATAGTCGTTGAAAAAAGAAAAAAGACTTATGTATTCACTAAAATATGTCATGGATAGACTATTGGCATGCCTTAATGATATGGGAGGTTTTCTGGACTCAAATTTGAGTGACACACCGACTTTCTTCCATCAACAATTCATCATGGAAACCATAAACCCTTTTTTTCATATGTTCTAGTAGATATGTTAATGATTCCAAGTTTCATATTTGTATTTGACTGAAGGTCCATCTAGTGTGCAAAGTATCAAATTTATATTTCATTTTTATAAACCAAATATGAAACAAATCCAAGAATCATTTGATATCGTCGCAAGAGAGACAAATGTAAATAATCTTGCGACGAATTTGCTATACTATCGACGAAAAAAGTCGTCGATAATTTTATGCTATACTATCGACGAAAAAAGTCATCGATAATTTTATGCCATTACTATGTAATTTTGTACAAAAATAATGGATCTTGGGGACTACACCATGTTCAAGGAATGAGGAATGAGGAATGATGAAGGAGGAACGAAAATTGCATGAGGACTAGACACCGACAACATGGAACTACGCATGGGGCCAACGTTGAAATTTTTTCAAACAGCTTCTGTAAGCATTGAAATTTTTCATGGATAGACTATTCGCATGCCTTAACGATATGGGAAGATTTTTGGACTCAAATTTGACTGACACACCCACTTTCTTCCATCATCAATTCATCATGAAAACCATAAACCCTATTTTTCATATGTTCTGGTAGATATGTTAATGATTCCAAGTTTCATATTTGTGATTAGAGTTCAACTATCTTGCAAAGTATCAAATTGAGATTTCAAGTTGATAAACTAAAACTATGAAATGAATCAAGCATCATTTGATATCGTCACAAAGGAGACGAATACAAATAGCTACGACCAATTTGCCTTTGCCCTTTTTATCAGCGAGAAAAATGTTAGATCAGCAGGTTTATTTATGCCGTTAGTATGTAATTTTATACAAACATAATGGATCTTGAGGTTCCCCACCATGTTCAAGTAATGAAAGCGAGGAGCGATGAGCAGGGAGCGAAAAGGCCATGAGTTAGACACGGGCAACGGTGAACTGTGAATGGGGCCAGCGTTGAAATTTTTCAACCTTGATTTTTATGCAATTTTGTCATGGATAGACTATTGCTTGGCATGAATTAACGATATGGGAGGGTTTACGGACTCAAATTTGAGTGAGCACCCACTTTCTTCCATCATCAATTCATCATGGGAAACCATAAACCCTATTTTTCATATGTTCTAGTAGATATGTTAATGATTCAAGTTTCATATTTGTATTTGACCAAAGGTCCAACTAGTGTGAATTATCAAAATTGAACAAGTTGATAAACCAAATATGAAATAAGATACTAAAATTATCATTTTGATATGCTCGTGCATAAGAGGCGAATGTAAATAATCTTACGATGAAATTTCTATACTATCGGCAGACAAGTTAATTAGAATAATTTATAAATACTATGTAATTTGTACAAAAATAATGGATCTTGGGGACTACACCATGTTCAAGAAAAGAGGAATGAGGAATGATGAAGGAGGAAAATTGCATGAGGCCTAGACACCAACATGGAACTACATGGGCCAATGTTGAAATTTTTTCAAGCTGTGACTTACATGTATTGAAATTTTCATGGATAGACTATTCATGCCCCTTAACGATATGGGAAGATTTTTGGACTCAAATTTCACTAACAAACCCACTTTATTCCATCACCAATTCATCATGAAAACCATAAACCCTATTTTTCATATGTTCTAATAGATATATTAATGATTCCAAGTTTCATATTTGTATTTGATTGAAGGTCCAACTATCTTGCAAAGTATCAAATTGAGATTTCAAGTTGATAAACCAAATGTAAAATGAATCCAAGCATCATTTGATATGTCACAAGAGCGAATGCGGAAAATAATCTTTACTTACGACCAATTTGCTATCTTATCAGCGAAAGCGTTCGTCAATAATTTATTCAAAAGATATGGTATGTAATTTTATACCAAACATAATGGATCTTGGGGACTACACCACTTCAGGAATGAGAAGCGAGGAGCGATGAGCGAGGTAATTACATGAGGATTAGACCGGCAACATGGACGTGAATGGGATTGCTTGGTTGAAATTTTCAACCAGTTTTGTATCTGCTGAAATTTGTCATGGATGAACTATTTGTATGAATTTATAGCGATATGGGAGGAGGGTTCTGGACTCAAATTGGGTGTACACCACTTTCTTCATCATCAATTCATCATTGGAAACCATAAACCCTATTTTCATGACTTGTATGTTCTAGTAGATGTGTTGTAGTTCCAAGTTTCATTTGTATTTGACTGAGGTCCAGCTAGTGTACTGCAAGGTATCAAATTGAAGTTTCAAGTTGATAAATAAGTAGGAAGCAGATCTGAGTATCATTTTGATACTTCGTGCATGAGAGCGAATGTAAAAATTATTGAGACAAATTTGCTATATTATCGATGAAAAAAAAGTTAGGTCGATAATTCTCTCATTAGTATGAAATTTTGTACAAAAATAATGGATCTTGGGGACTACACCATGGTGAGGGAATTAGGAAGAGGAGCGATGAAGGGAGGAAGAGCGAAAGAGTACACGAGGGTAGACAGGCAATGGACTGCAGATGGGGGCCAGATTTGAATTTTTTCAAACAGTTTCCGTAAGCATTGAAATTTGTCATGGATGAACTATTAGGATGCCTTATGATATGGGAGGGTTCTGGACTCAAATTTAGTAACACACCCACTTTTATTCCATCATCAATTCATCATGGAAACCATAAACCCTATTATTTTTTCACCACTTTATTCCATCATCAATTCATCATGGAAACCATAAACCCTATTTTTCATATGTTCTAGTAAATATGTTAATGATTCCAAGTTTCATATTTGTATTTGACTGAAGGTCCAGCTAGCTTGCAAAGTATCAAATTGAGATTTTAATTTGATAAACCAAATATGAAATGAATCCAAGCATCATTTGATATTGCCGTAAGAGAGATGAATGTAAATAATCTTGCGACAAATTTGCTATACTATCGACAAAAAAAGTTCGTCAATAATTTAATTCCATTAGTATGTAATTTTGTACAAAAATAATGGATCTTGGGGACTACACCATGGTCAAGGAATAAGGAATGAGGAACGATGAAGGGGGAACAAAAATTGCACGAGGACTAGACACCGACAACATGGACCTGTGAATGGGGCTAACATTGAAAGTTTTTCAAACAGTTTTTGTAAGCACTGAAATTTGTCATGGATAGACTATTCGCATGCCTTAACGATATGGGAGGGTTTTTGGACTCAAATTTGACTGACACACACACTTTATTCCATCATCAATTCATCATGGAAACCATAAACCCTATTTTTCATATGTTCTAGTAGATATGTTAATGATTCCAAGTTTCATATTTGTATTTGACCGAAGGTCTAGCTAGCTTGCAAAGTATCAAATTGAGATGTTCAATGTTCGTCTTTTAATGTAGAGTAGTGTTATTTCATATTTTGATCATCCTAGGGCTTGATCAAAAGTAGATATATATTTCATACTAGTGCGTCAACAACACAATTTTTCTCTCTAGGAACTACTTCGATTGCGAAATCATCAAATAGTTCCATGGTATCCCATATTGCATTTCCGCATTTTTAACCTTTAATTCTTAGGAACATATGCTTGTTTTACTTTTAATATAATGAGATTAGATTCCCCAATTGATTTTAATCATTGATATTCAACTTGGTATCTCATCGTTGGTTCCCTATGAAGTGTGACATAACTTCCCTCACAATTTGGGATGGTTGAATAAGATAAATCCAATCGAATATTACTGCCTAAACATGTAGCCCAATTTTTGGACAATAACATTCCCCAAGCATTTGGTACATCTACGACTGTCACATCCATCAATACAAAGATGTCAATACAAAGATGGCAATGAAGTCACTGGACTAGTATTCAAAGGTAGAGGTGTCCTACTCCATGGTTTTCTTTGTGGCTCAAAACCATTGGGTTGTAAAATATTCGGTGATTTATTCCTTCTCATGTATTAAATGTATTTATCTTTCCTAAGAATTGTTTTGGATTCTTAACCTATAGAGTTCAACACGGTCATCCTCATAAACCTAGAAATGGTAACACTTCTTTTGACCAGATGGATCTTTTGTTGGATGCTATATATGTAATCAAGGTCTTCAACAAAATTTAAACTTTCAGGTCCACTAGAGTCTTAAGCTTATAAACCCTAATATAACCTCCCTATCCCCTACCATCTATAATCTCAATAACCCATATCCCATTAACAACTAATATAACCCTTGGTATCTATAAAGACATATAGTCTCTAATCCTTACACCTTCTATTGCATCTAACTAAAATAATATTGGATTCCTATACCCTTTGATACATAACCCTATAACCCATCTCATTCCTAACCCATATGAATCCCAACAAAAATAACCACTTCCATGGTACATTATAACCGATAATATAAGACATAACCACTACAACTCATAATCCCTGAAGCTTATAACATCTATAAAACTTATACTTAGCTTGGACCTCAAGAAATTAATGATATAAAGCATGGTAAGGGAATGACACTTCTGACCAACAAAACAAAACCCTGGAAACTTCATAACACCTTGTACCAAACGAACAAAGTTTAGATTATAAAAATATTACAATTTGTTTTCACGAAAGCTATAAGTTGTTTAATTCTGATCAATGGAGGATACCAAAAATATTAGGTCACAATCAACAATGTCCCATTTGCAAGCTAATCCCTTTGCTCCACCAATATCAATGGTACGAGTTTAGTCATCACAATGTTGGTTACAAGTCCCGTCCCATCCATCATAATAGATTTGTGTGCTTTTTTTATGGAACCTTTTATCTCCTAAAAGAACACAGTCAGTTTCGTTCATTTAGGTGATAGGAACTGATTGAAAAATACTTTTCTAAAATTTTTAAAGTTCATTTTTTAGAGCCTTATGTTTGTAATAAAGTTTGAAAAACATTGATTTTGGTTTTTATTTCAAAAAGTTAAAATCACAGGTTTCGGTGGTTAAGTGCTTCTCCAAAAGCGCTACTAAGCCACCAAAAGCCTTAGCTTTCGACAGCTTAAACGAGAAATTCGGGGCTATTTTAGCCATCGAAATTGTAGGAGCTTGGAATGATTCAACACGTCCTTTCATACGCCTGAACCGTCGGGATCGAGCTTTTATAATTGCAATCGGCCATCGAAAAGACAGGAGGAAAACCGTTTAGAGACTTGGATCACATTTTTGCGTGATATATCGAATCTTTTCAAGTTGTTGTTTCATCAAATCATGTAGTTGTGTACTTCCCATCAATTAGTTAACAATCATGATTGTTTCAAATAGTAATCCTCTCTTTTGTATCCCTTGTAATCAACACCACTCCTTAATGAATACCCCATACTTCTCGTCCCTGTCGCAGCTGAGCCAAACCCTCCTAATTC
The DNA here is from genome assembly GCA_010110895.2 of Picea sitchensis. Classification (NCBI taxonomy): domain Eukaryota; kingdom Viridiplantae; phylum Streptophyta; class Pinopsida; order Pinales; family Pinaceae; genus Picea; species Picea sitchensis. Next base: position 30,947 of record SNQJ01S0173939.1, on the reverse strand, counting down.
TACACTGTGTAGTTTTTCTCCAAGCCCGATTTTCCAATTGCAGGTGTACAGGAACATTTCAACAAGTGAAGAAAGGAGGACCAACTCTGAGGAAGGATATTGATGATATTAGTTACCTGAAATCGCACCCGGAGGTATGTCAAGTTTTCAGGGTCGTAAGTTGCTATAATTTTTGTAAAACATTGCAGAGCTCTCACCAGCAGGTGGCAAAAGATTTTGCTCTAACTTTCGATGGAAGAAAAGAAGTCATCGGTCAAGATTAATTCCAGGTGGATGAAGCCCTCATACCTGAGGTGAAAGAGCTTCCCAGGACAGAAGAAAACTGGTTCAAAACCACTGTCACAAAGGATATTGAATTTAGGTTCTACTTGAAACCAGAGCACAATTGTTTGGTATGGAAGAAATACATTCCTATTTTTTTCCTTGAAGAGAAATTGAAAGATTTATTAAAATCCATTCTTGTTTATATAACTTGTGAAGGTAGATACAATAGGGTGATGATCTACCATTTTAAACGCATGAATCATTTCACTCGTAGAAGCCCACTCAATTTGCCTTATTACCTCCACAGAAGCTTGACTAAGATGGCTCATCAAGTCAAGGCAAAGACAAGCAAAGTTGCAGGCCGATTATCTCATCATGGTTTGATTAAGCTTTTGTTTTGTGAGCTGCTACAGAGAAGGAACAAAGAATGAAATTATTTCTTCTTTTGGAATGAATTTCAGACTGATTTACAACCAAAAGATAAGAAGAGTCCTTCTTCAAGGAAATCTTCTACTCCTAGAAGTGGAAAGAGGAAGAGGAGAGCCATCTCTCCAGTTTCAGTTGATCAGCCCTCTCCATCCTCTAAACCTAGAAGGACTAAGAAAAAAATGGATTTTAGCAAGAAGGAAGAGAAGGCAATAGAGACGCCAGTAGACAAGAGGGTTCTTAATCTCTTCTATACAGACTCGGAGGAGGAAGAGCACCAGTTTGAAACAGGGCATGAAGAGAACCAGTTTGAAACAGGGCATGAAGAGCACCAGGTTGAAACAAAGCATGAATATCCAACTACCACAGGGCATGAAGATACAGTGTATGTAAATCCATTCACAATGAGGTATGGAGATATTCCATCACCTACACCCAAAGAAGAGCATGAAATGAAAGATGCAGAGGCATCATCTAGCAAGTCAAAGAGAAAAAGATCAAAGAATATTAAAAAACTCAAAGAGAAGATAGAGCAACAAGAAGTGCTAGAGAGGGTAATTAAAACCAGATATGAAATTCTATCAAATATTTTTTCAAAGACCAATGCAACCTTAGAAATATTGGCACGTGAAAGTATAAAAGAAAAGAAAAATAAAAAGAAGATTGTAAGAGACTACAACAGTCTGTGGAGAGTATCTATGCATTTGAATAAAAAGGTCAGGTCATTAAGGTTGCAAGTTAGGTCCTCAAGACCTCAGCCTCAAACACCTGCTAATCTTGAAACCTTAGCATATGCAACCATCCATTTCAATGATCCAGAGGTAGCCAACAATCCTATAGCCATTCCAGAAATCGATCAAGATGCAGAGGCTTCTGTCCATTAGCCATAAGGTGTTTAAAGCTAAGACAAAAGGTATTGTGAAGTTTTGTTAGTTTTCACTAAGACAGAAATTTCAATGGATTAGGCGAACATTTCAACTATTCATTAGCCACCGAAAGTTGAGCTTTCAGTAGCTAAACGACCTAGATTTTGTTTATTCTAACCACCAAAAGAACTGACAGGGAAGAAAGGTAGTGTTTTTGCACAGATTCATTTTTTTCATATCCAAATGCCTCAGGAACAGATCCAATCGATAGATAATAATTAAAGACATCCTTATCAAGAGTCTGTTTCAGTTTTGGAGATTGCCAACAAGGTGGAAAGGACAAATTGGTTAGCTATTTTCACAGAAAAAACAGTTTTGTTGCCAATAGGTGGCATTTTCGACTTCTCTCATATCTTATGAAGATACATCAGCCTTGGAAGGATTACTACATCTACTGAAGATTTTGAAGGACATGAAGATTACCTAAGATAAGGAATTGACCTATTTTATAGGATCTCTGCCTATTTTCTTGGGTCAGTTATTGACTTTCTATTTTTGGTAGATTTGATCCAGTATCCTAGGATCTGGATACTATTTGTAAAGGCTATAAAGCCAAAAACATTTGAGGAACCAAGGGTTCTATTTTGGGTTCTAAACCATACTGCTATTGTGATACATACATTTTCTTAAATATATTCAACTTGGAAGTTTCCTTCATTGTTATTGTCAGACTTCCTTTTCATCTCTGTTCTATGATTATGAGTTGAATGCTATTCTTTGTCTCTGTTTAATATTCTATGGTGACTGACATCTTACCTTTGATTATTAAGCAAGGATCATAAGCATTCACTGCTAGTTTATCGACCCATCATATATATTGTTTTATGTATGTTATGGTCGATAGATTAGTTTCTTTATCCATTTGATTCACAACCTATCTGATAATTAATCTTGAAGTCCTTGTATTGTTTGATTATACCTAGACTATCTTGAGGATACAATCCAGTGAGCTAGATATTCATCTTGATCCAAAAATTACCCCTTACTGAGAAAACCATTGCAAAATTAATTAAGTTACTAGGCATCTCTGAGATACAACCTAAGAGAGTTTCCTATAGTGATAACAAAACCTAAACTTGGACAATCATTACAAGATTTCAAAGGAAATATTACCAAAGAAACAACTAAGAAAAATTTCTGACACAATGTCTTGTTGAAATGCTTTTTATTTTGTTTAATTCTCATTATTAATTACAGACATTGATTCACCCATAACTAGGATTGTATTTACATCACACTAACATCTCAAATAATATATTATTATGTTTATTATAACATTAAAAGAGATATTGGCATATTAATTACTACTTTAACATATATATAACAAGCAACTTTAATAGCATCCCAAATGAGACAACATATTAAAACACTAGTATGAGAATTTTGTCATCATAAGTAGAGACCCAAAACATGCCTAACATGCCTCATTTTCCATCAAGATCTCCTTTTGGTCACATGTTTCTCCATAATAACTTAAAATAACTAAACAAATAAAACCTTTGATTAGAGTTTTTAACAAATATTAGTTTTTTAAATGCCAAATATTATTTTATGTTAATAACCTAGATTACATAACCCAATAACCTTTAACAAATCTTAACCTACTAACCCACAACCTCTAAACCCATTAATACCTAATGTCCCTTAACCCACTAACTCTTGATCTTCTAGCCTACTTGAACTCCAAAACCATTAAGTCTACCCTACTAACATTTAATTTCCTAACGCACTAATCCCTAACCCACTAACCCATTAAGAACTAATGCATTAAACCCTAACGCACTAACCCCTAACCCACTAAGTCCCCATTAAGAACTAATGCATTAAACCCTAACGCACTAACCCCTAACCCACTAAGTCCCCATTATGAACTAATGAGATAAACCCTAATGCACTCATTTACTAACCCCTAACCTTTAAGACACTTACCACTAACTCATTGACACTTACATTCCTACATATTAACACTCTAATATGTAACCTCAATGGTTGGGAGGTAGGTCTCTCACTCTCCTCACCGAGGTTCAAATCCACAATGATATTTTGGCTTGTTGTGATAAGGCTAGAAGGGTAGATGGCCCCCAGGAGTGGGAACCCCCTTGCGTGTGTGTCTTCAAACTTCTTGAATATTGTTATGTCATAAGTTTATTGCTAGTCATTGGATTGCAAGTTTTTGGCACTAATCTAGGGGTTATAGTGGAAGCTATCTAGATTTGAACTTGTGTCTCGCCTAGGTAATCCAGGGAAATTACAAATTCCTCTAGTTCTAAAAAAATCACTCTAATGTCTAACCCACTAACCATTAACCTAATACCCATAACCACTAACTCTTAATCCCTAGCACACTAACATGTGACCCTTTGACTTATAATCCCCAACACATTATCCACTAACCCATAACCCACTAATCCTTGATCCCCTAATGCACTATCCCCCTAATACCGAACTCACTAACCCTAAAGATACTAACCCACTAAAACATAACCCTAACCCATTAACCATGGATGGAAATTATCCCACTAACCACTAACTAGATGACAACTAAGACACTTAATCCTAACCCACTAAGCACTAACACAATAAATTCTTCCTTACTAACCTATTAAATGATTAATTGAGATTTAACCAATATCCCTAACACACCAACCAATTAAATTTATATCCCCTAATGATCCC